>CM076573.1:713194494-713400448 GCA_034641835.2 Pinus albicaulis | reverse complement strand
CAAGTTATTTATTGTGTTTTAGGACAAAAACAACCTCCTTGTACCAATCTGAAGTGATGTATCTTTCTTCAATGGAACTAGTTCTTCTTCATCATCTGAAATTTCTGATATTTCTACAATCAAATTTATGTCAAGACAGTTAAATTTTGACTGTGCCATCAGCTTTGCTAAGCCTTGCCCTTTGACCAATTTTGTTGGCTTAATCTCTATATCATACTCTAGTAATTTGGCAATCCATTTCCCCCTCTTACCATCAGGGTCAGCTTGAGTGAGGATGTCTTTCACAATAGTATTAGGAACAAACGCCACAATATGAGAATGCAGAATATAAATTATGAAATATTTGATAGCCTTCACCAAGGAATAGGCCTGCTTCTCTAAGATATTATACTTCAGCTCAGAATTGGCTAATGTCCTACTGAAGAAATAAATTGGCTGCTCAATACCTTGCTATCCCTTTTGTAGCAGAACTCCAGCGATAGTATTCTCTCATGCAAAAGTAAAAACCAGAAATTCCTTTGAAAAATCTAGACTGATCAATACCGGTGCTTGTGTGAGTGCCCTTTTGATTTCTTCAAATGAGTGTCTTGCTTCTGTTGTCCACTTAGTTTCAACCCCCTTATTCAACATCCTTGTTATGTCATTCACAATCTCAGCAAAATTAGGAATAAATCGCCTTACAAAATTTACCTTACCAAGGAAATATTGAATCTCCTTCCTACTTCTTGGCAAATCCACCTTCTGAATTGCACTAACCTTGCTTGGATCAATCTTAATCCCATATTTAGAAATGGTATGCCCAAGTAATTTACTTGAAGTCAAAGCAAAAATACTTTTGGTGGGATTTAGAGAGATGCCAAACCTTCTACACTTCAGCAGAATTCTTTCTGGGTGTTTCAAGTGATCTTATTCCCTCCTTGAGAAGACTGTTATGTCATCAAGATAAACAACCATCATCTTGTCCTTATCTTCAGAAAATGCAATGTCAATTTCCCTCTGAAAGGTAGCTCCTGCATTCATGAGACCAAATGGCTTATTGGCGTACATGAAAGTGCCCCATGGCATAGTAAAGGTTGTTTTTTCCTGATCATCAGGATGTACAAGGATCTGATTATAACCTGAAAAACCATCAAGCATAGACATTCTCTAAGAACCAACAATATTTTGCAAAATTTGGTCCATCTTTTGGAGGGGATAATTGTCCTTCAGGGAGGCTTTATTCAAATTTCTGAAGTCAAAGCATATTCTAATTTCTCCACTCTTTTTCCTAACTAGAACCAAATTCGCAAGCCAATTTGAAAATCTGATTGGGACAATGATTTTAGCATCAAAGATTTTTTTTGACCTCCTTCTCAATCAATGGCATGAGAAGTGGATTGATCCTCCTCAAATTCTGCTTGAAGGGCTTTTCATTTTCTTTTATGGGAATAGTATGTTGAATAATGGTGGGATCGTATTCTTTCAAATCAGCATAGTTCCAAGAAAAGACATCTATGAATATCTTCATCATTTCAACATACTTAAAATTCATATCAGCTAAAAGAAACTTTGAAAGTTTAATCATTTTGGGCATAGCTATTGTACCAAGGTTACAGCTCTCAACTTCTTCATCATCAGCTTGTAACTTAGGGGATTCAAAAACATCATTTTGATCAAAACGTTTTTCTAGAGGTATAAATCCCTTTGGTATGGAATTTTTATTTTGATCAAAACGTTTTTCTAGAGGTATAAATCCCTTTGGTATGGAATTTTTATTTTGATCAAAACGTTTTTCTAGAGGTATAAATCCCTTTGGTATGGAATTTTTCTTTAGTTTCAAAAATTCATAATTCCATTTAGATTCAGCCAACATATTTTGCTGATATACTTGTATATTTTCAAACCCTTCTTTCAGCTCAATAAATTTTTTCACCTGTTGATCATCCTCAAAAACTTGCCAATGAGTAATATTATCAGGGATAGCTGGTCTATGGTGAATCTCAACCTCATATTTTTCTGTGGAATGCATAGGAATAATGAAAATACTTGCAGAGACATCAAGATAATCAGCAATGGAGTTTTGTTCTCTATTTTTGACCATGAATGAATAGGCTTGAAATTTTTCTAACATGTCAAAAACCAAGTTCCTATATGCTCTCATCCTTGTCTCTTTTATTTGGTAAACACCTTCAACCTATTTAATGACTAATTCTGAGTCTCAAAAAATAGAAATGTTTTGAGCATTCATTCTTTTCAAAACTTCTAGACCCAAAATCAAGGATTCATACTCAACCATGTTGTTCGTGCAATCAAAGTTCAGTTTATAGGAAAATAAATTACTCTCATCATTTGGATTTTTAGTCGAAATCCCTGCTCCTGCTCCTTCTCTACCTGCTAATCCATCAAAATGAAATGACCAACAACCTTCCACCTCCTTATCGCTGACTTGCTGATCTTCTGTTTGTTGATTTTCAAACTGTTGAATTTCAGAACTTTGATTTTCTGCTTTCCTCTCCTCTTCTGCTTCACTAGTCAACTCATTGAAAATAATAGCAGAACCAAGTTCATTATCAAGAGCATAAATTGGAAAAATTTGGGGTTTGTCTTTACTACTCACCATGTAGGCCATTATTGTCTCTCGATATAATCTTCTTTGCTCACCAAAAACAGGAATGGTAGCATAAGTGAGATCCATCTGCATTGTACCTTTAATTTTCGCTGCCCATGACCTTGACAATAACATACCAAACTTTGGTGGAATGTCTGTTACCACGATTTCCATGACTATAGTCTTAGCAGGAACTTGTGTTATACCAACAACAACATCCTTGATTAAACCAATGCATTGAACTCTTTTCGAATCAAAAGAAAACAAGTCTTTATATGGACTAGTTATTTCTAACCCCATTCATTCCATGATTACTTTGGGCATAAGATTGTGAGAGGCCCCTGAATCCAACATAGCATTATGCAATGTCATGTCGTGAATGTTAAGGCTCACATAAAAAAGAGGGACCTCCTCATTCCATTCATCTTCTAGTATTGGACCCAAATATATGGTTGGATGATCTTCTAATACATTCAAGATATCAGCAACTCCTGGTTGTGAATTTAACATTTTAACAATCTTGCTTCTATATTCATCTACCTTGAAAATCTCACCAAAAGGAACTGATATTTTTGTCTTAGAAATTTCATTCTCAATATTGAAAACGAAAACAGATTTTTTAGCTTCTTTGATAGGAGGAACGGCTGGTGTATCTTTCTTACCTTCAGTGACCTTAGGAGCATCCTTCTTTCCATCAGCAACCTTAGGAACATCCTTCTTAGGCTATGTTTTTTTTGCAATGATAGGCACATTTCTATTTCTGAGATTATATTTTTTTGCATCTTGAAAATAGCATGTTGATAATCCTTTAGGTAGTCTGATGTTTCCTCTTCATGATTATTTTGATATGATTGATCATGTTCTTATTTTGTCAAGAAAATTCCATACATTTCCTCATCAAAACAATGAATAAAATCCTCGGAACTTCAAGATCATCTTCTTCATCAATCAAATTCTGTTGAAAAGGAGGTCTCACTGGAGCATCACGCTACTGATGTATGTTTTCCTTTGGCCTTTGTTGATTCTGAGGTCTCCTGAACTGAGGGTTTCTAAATTGAGGTTCATGTTGTTAAAGAGGAGCAAAGTTATTCCCAAGGGCTAATATATCCATCAAATTTTCCATTGTTTTCATCATTGAATCCAGCTTATCCTGAGAGGTAGAGGAGGAAGGCTTATCTTCTTCTTTCAACTTAGTCTTACCCATTTTTGACTTTTTGGCTGCTATCAAGTTAACCTCCACCTTCACCGCATCACTTTTCATTTCAACAAGTGTAGGGGATTCTCTTTCTCTCAGCAGTATGGAAAAATCATAGTCAAAAGCTTCAGCGTACCTCATTTGATCTAAGGCTTGTGGTGGTTTCAAATGGGCAGGAATAGAGTCTAACACCTTATTAAACCTTTTTGAAATGTTTTGAATAGATTCATCAGCAGCTCTCTTCAAATTACTATACTCGGTGAGGGCTTGTACTAGATTAGTTCTAATTCCCCATTTTCTTAGGAAAACATCTTCAAATTCATTCCAATTATGACTACTTCCAAGAGTAAGAGATTTATACCACTCCTAACCTTACCAGTAAAACTCTGAGCAAACAACCTCAACTTAACATCTTCATCATCAACCTCCTCCCTGTCTATACAATCATTAAATTGATCCACATGGTCTTCTATTGTAATGTCTTCATCACTTCCCCAAGTTTTTATTCTAGCAGCATATTTGCTAGGGAGGTCATGTAAGACAGCTGGAAGAGAAAGAGGGGCATATCTAGCAGGTGCAGCAGGTGGATTTCCAGCCATGGTTAGAGGGACTGTAGTAGCTTTAGGGATGGTAGAAATAGAGGATGAAAAACTACTCTGAAGAGGACTATTTGGTCTCTGTGTTCACTGATAATTTAACTCCAATTTGGAAGGGGCAAACCAGAGTTAATTTTCAACAATACTTCAAAAGGATCAAGCTCTTTGAATTTATCTAAAGACTCTTTTTCCAAAAATAACTCAAAATTAACATCTTCTCAAAACTCTTCTTTGTCTTCCTATGTTACTAGAGCTAAGGTATCAATTCCTCTCTTATGCAAGTCTAAGATAATTTCAATTAGTTCTTTTTCACTTTTTGATCTAAACATAGTCAGGAGCTCAAGTCCAAGCCATGGAAAAAGCCCAAAATTGAAAGTGATCAAAATCATTTGGAACCTGAGCAATCGAATAGGCCTCATCGATGCGATCCCAACGCTGTGAACGACTCTCAAATCCGTTACCGTATGAAGAAGTTATTGCACTTTGAATGCTAAAGTGAAACTGCCAATAACCTTCAATGTTGAATGGGAATTCATAAATTTATGTGTTGGAAAATTATTTTATTTTAATTAAGGTTAAATTAATAAATTAAATTATATCTATATTAATGTTTTGTATGGTTTTAAAAATCATATATTATATTATCATATATATATATATATATATATATATATATATATATATATATATATATATATATATATATATATATATATATATTTAAAAACCTTATTAAAAAATTTAATTCCACGCATTTATTTAAATCCAATTTTTTTTAAAACTCAAATGAAAAAATAAAAAGTTTAAAGTCACATGGGAAAATGTCAAAGGTTACGCATGAAATACGTGGTAATGATTACGTATTTGGAGTGGAGGTTTAAATGGGTTAGCCCCCATTCAATGTGACTACCACTAAGAATCGTGGCCTTAAAGGCCTTAACGGATTATGTAACTGCCTGTTCAACCACGTAATGTGACCACTAAAAATTTAAATGATATGCCACGGTTTCATCGGAGCTTGGCTTAGCACTCGGATGCTAGCCCTTTTACAAAGGAACCTCCAACCCATGACCATGGGCGAGGGCCTAAAGCTTATCCGCCAAGCAGTAACGGTTAGCGCTTATTGCACATGTGAACACGGTCTAGCTTTTAATGTCACCGCTAAATGTTCATCTAAATTGTTGGAAATTTTGTCATTGATGGCAAAATGGATGGCAAAGGAGGAGTACCTAAACCAGCAAACTTTGAAGCAGAGAGGCAGCAGAGGAATCGAGGACAGACCTGTACAGACCTGCTCAGACTGAATAAAAATCCGTGGTTGGATTATGTGTATATAGTCCGTTTGAACACTCTCTGTGGGAGTACGGGTTCATAATTCAGGACTCGTGAGCAATTTTTATTTAATTGTGCAGAGTGCCTTGCGTCTTTGAGCAATCATATGAGATTTGGAATTTGGCTTCTCTATGGAAATTGAAACGTGTATACCCTGTAATTGGTTTAATGATGTATAGTGCATAATTGGGGAGACTCTCTGTATAGACGGAGTAAGGTTTAATTCATGTTCGGGCACTGTGCTTATAATATAGGAATACAGTAAAATGGTCCTATTCCTCGACCGAGTATGGGAGGAGAAGCGAGACTATAACTTGGTGCAGCATTGGTTCGAAACTGACTGAACCAACTGGGCTGAGGAAATGGTGAATGCACGAATGACGACGGAACGCAAAGCTGGATGGAACCTGGAGTAAAGCAACGGAACCACGAGGAGGAACGAGTAACAGTAACGGCGTTTTCTGGTATTTTTCGCACCACTCTTATACGGAAAGTGGTATTGAAAATTTTGGAGCAATTCCATAGAAGGGCCGACATGTGGCTCCAAAGGCTTAGGGAAAACCACTTTCACTGTGCGCCTTCGCGCGTTAATCATCAACCAAAGACCCCACGTGAAATCGATACAAGCCGTTGATCTGGAGGCTCGATATCTAACAGTGATCGCTCGTAAGATTTGCACGAAATTTAATTAAAGGTACGGTGTATGCATTCCGCGATTGTTTTGTGGGCCCAGGGCCTAAGGACTATTATAAACATTTGATGTTAATGCGTCAGTTATTAAAATAAGGGTCGACGATAAATTTGAATTTCGTAACATATTACATATCACCAAGGGTCTTAACATTGATCGAATATAATATAGTTTAACATATCTGTCCGCCGAGGGTTAAACAAGGTATGACATTTATGTGTTATATGGCTCATTTTATAATATGGAACATGGTGGTATGTTGACAGAATGTCAACGTTATAAACGTTGCTCATACCTTAAGGCTGGACATGTCCGTATTAGCATTGGTAATTCATTCTAAACTCCAGTAAAATGAACGGAGGTGGTACATATATCTTGAGATATTATATGCGTATGATGTTTGAATATACAACGTGGGTGTCATATGAATTGTGGATGGCTGAGTGCGTTGGTTCCATTTTTGACAAAGGACTTGTTATATTGGGAGATATAAGGATTGCCTTTAGGCCTATGAAAATTATCAAGGTATTCATCAATCAAATCCTAGGAATTCGACAAATGGATTAAAGAAAGGGTTAAGAAGACTCTAATTGAAGAAACAGACAAGAACTGGGCGTTGCAAGATTGTTAGGATGGCGCACAACTTTACAAAAAGTATGGGTCTGACAGAGATACACAGATATTACAGGTTTGACAGATATACATACTCAGATTCACACTATAACAGTGAACCAAAGTATATAAAACAATTTCTTGACAGCAGCAGGAAAAGACAAATCCAAAAAAGGAGCTGAGTGAAATTGAGATATATAACTGAAAAATGTAAATGTAAAGTTTTTTTTTTGTTTGTGATGCAAAGGCAAGTATCCTAAGGAAAAGACAAAATCCCACTGTAGCATGGAAATTTGTACATATTGTAGTAATTCTAAAAATGAGTTGGAAAAAGGAATAAGAAGACAGAAGCCAAAGAGTCATGATTGTTCACTCCAAATTCCTTGTGAAATACAAACAGTCATGTGAGAATTTCTATATATTAATAAGCTCAAAAATGTGAGAGAGAGAAAATATAGAGAATGTAGAATAAAAAAAAAAAATAACCAGAGAAGATTGAGAGAAGAAGAGTAGATACAGAATAGAGCTGATATCCGGAGTAAATCAGCAAACATTCAGTTTGATAAATTGAGGAAGTTGGAGCTTCCCTATCAAGTTGCAGCTTGATAGCTGTCAGTTGTAGCTGACTAAGGTTGGAGCCTCCTGTAGGTTGGTGCCTACAGAAAACTGAAGGGAGTTGGTGCTTCCTTGCAAGTTGTAGCTTGCAGAATTGAGGTTGGAGCCTCATGTAGGTTGGTTCCTGCAGAAAAACAATGGTTAGAAGGAGTTGGAGCTTTCCTTTGCATCACAACAATAATAAGATGTGGTTTTCTCCCTTTATGGGTTTCCACTCATAGATGGTGTCTCTGTGCATGATATTTATGTGTTGATCTGAATTATATCATCTGCTTAATACCTGCTACTCTCATATTAATTCTACTGTTATATTACATTAATGCTTGCTGCTTACATTCTAATATTACTCATATATTAAATTGGATATGAAATGAAGGTATAAATAAGTTTAATGAAAAGTTTTAAAAGGTTCAAGAATGTGTTAAATTGATTCACCCCCCCCCCCCCCTCTCAGTTTAACTAAAGGTGCAACAATTGGTATCAGAACAGATTCCTTTGTACCAGTCTAACAGCTGAAAGGAGATCCTAGGTTCCCAAGATGGCTAGTAAAGAAGGATGCTCAACAAATAAAGCCCCTTTCTTCACTGGTGAAAATTATGCTTTCTGGAAAATCAGAATGAGGACATACATAATGTCTCTAGGAATAGAAGTCTGGGGTGTTGTGGAATTAGGATATGCCCCAAAGGAAACTGACACAGAGAAAGAAACAAAACAAGATTTTGTGTCTAATGCAAAAGCCATGAATGCCATCTTGAATGGATTGTGTGAAGCAGAGTTTATTAAAGTAATGCACAAAGACACTGCCAAAGATATATGGGATACTCTTGAGAACATACATGAGGGAGACAAGAAAGTAAAGACTGCCAAACTTCAAGTCTATAGAGCCCAGTTTGAGAACTTAAAAATGAATGATGATGAAGACATTGCTAGTTTCTTTCTAAAAGCTGCAGAAATTATTAACAATATGAAAGCTCTTGGAGAAAAAATGCCAGAAAGTATAATTGTGCAAAAGATTCTAAGATCTCTTCCATCCAGGTTTAATCCAAAGGTGTCTGCAATAGAAGAAATAGCTGATTGGGAGACCTTGACCATGAACCAGCTACTTGGAAATTTAACAGCCTATGAAATGAGGCTCCCACAGAAGAAGACAAGTACGAGGGAGGCAGTTTTTAAATCAGAAAAGAAGAAAGAAGAAGAGGGAGACATATGCTCTTGCTCAGATGAAGAAGAGGAAAAATTTGTCAAGAAATTGGATAGAGGATCAGGTAAATACGAAGGTAAACTTCCTTTTAAATGCTTCAACTGTGGAAAATTTGGACACTATGCTGCTAACTGTCCTCACAAGAAAGTAAGGAATCAGCTTCAAGAGTCAGAGAGAAATAAATCAAAGAACTGGAAAAAAGGAAAGAAGTTCAGTAGAAAATCCTTCTACGCTCAACAAGACAACAATACATCTGAAGATTCAGATGAACCCTCAAGTGAAGAAGGAACCTTCGAATTCTTATTGATGGCCATAGAAGAACTTGAAGGACTCCTGCTAGAAGATGAAGAAGAAGAAGGGGAAGTTGACCTTGAGGGGGAGCTAAGAAGTGCTCTGGAAGAGATTGACAGACTCAAACTGAAATGCAGAAAACAAAAGAACATTCTCCTCAAGTATGTACGAGAAGAACAGAATTCAGAAGTCTTAAAGCAGCTAAAGATAAAGCTTGAAGAAGCCAAAAAGATAGAGGACATGTTAATAAAGCAAATCAAGGAGAAATCTCAAGAACAAGAGAAGTTGGAAGAAGAAGTAGTATGTCTCAGGAAGAAATTAGAAAATGCTCAAAGGAAAGTGGTCATAAATTCTTCTCAAACAACCAGCTCTAGTAAGTTGAATGAAATTTTGGGTGCTCAAAGATCTCCCATGATAAAAATTGGAATAAGCTATGAAGGAAAATCAATTAAAGGCAAAGAAAAGGTTGACAGAGAGATTACTTTTGTAAAAGCCAAGAAGAATGATGAAGTAGCTCAAGAAATTCCTACAAAAGAAGAAACCTGTAAGGAGAAAGACAGAGATCAGAAGAAACCTCTAGTAACAAAGAATGCAATAAATATTAAGACAACAGAAAAAGAATCATATGCCTCTGAATATGTCAAATTCGGAAGCCACCAAAGGAGATTCTTCCCTCATATAAAGAATGCCACCTGTTATGTTTTCCACAAGCTGGGACACATTGCTGCATATTGCCATGCAAGGAGGAGTAATTCAAACCAGCAAAAGATGCAAACATTGAAAATACTGCCTCAAGCAAACAAATGGAAAAGACAACCTTACATCAGGTATGCAAATAGTTTCTATGGTTACTATTTCTATTGTAAGGAATTTGGTCATAAAATTATTGAATGTAGAAAGTATGGACAAAGATTGATGTTCAACACCTCAAGGAGGTTTATGAATCAAAGAAATTTTGTTCATACTCACAATACTACAAAAACTATGATCAAATGCTTTATATGCAATCAAGCTGGACATATTCCTTCCAAATGTCCTCTGAAAGGATGTGATTCATCAACTCACAAAGGATACCAAACAAAAGGATGCTCCAGTGGATAAAGAATTTGAATAAATGTGACTTGGCTCTAACTGCTCAAGACCTGAAAAGCCAGTGGTATTTGGATAGTGGCTGCTCAAAACACATGACTGGAGACAGAAGCAAGTTTATAACTCTTGATGAAAAGAAATCTGGCAATGTTACTTTTGGCAATGATAAATCAGGTAAGATCAAGGGAAAAGGCTTAGTCAACATAGACAATGGCAGAGGAAAGGCCCAAGATGTACTATTTGTAGATGGGCTGAAAGAAAATTTACTAAGTGTCAGTCAGATGTGTGACAAAGGCTGTGAAGTTCTTTTTAGAGCACAAGATTGTGAAGTCAGATCAAGCACCACAGGTAAGACTCTGCTCAAAGGTGTTCGAACAGAGAGCAATGTTTACATTGTGAAAGAGGAAGATGAAGCATGTCATCTTAGCAAACTTGAGGAGTCATGGTTATAGCATAAAAGATTGGGACATCTCAGCTTCGATCACATCATCAAACTAAGCAAGAAGAACGCTGTCAGAAACATGCCAGAAATAAAGAAGCCTTCTAATACCATATGCAAATCCTGTCAATTGGGTAAACAGACCCGCACATCCTTTAAGGCCAAAGAGGAGTCATCAACAAGAAGACCACTCCAACTTGTGCACATGGATTTGTGTGGACCTGCAAGAACTAAAACACCAAGTGGAGAATCCTACTTCATGCTGATAATAGATGATTTCTCCAGAATGACATGAGTTGCTTTTCTCAAGAATAAATTGGAAGATCTGGAAAAATTCAAAATATTTAAAGCATTAGTAGAAAATCAGACAGGATGCAAGCTGAAATGCATTAGATCAGACAAAGGAGGTGAATTCACTGATTATGAATTTGCAGACCTATGCAATGAACATGGCATAAAACAACAATTTACTATTGCAGGGACACCTCAGCAGAATGGAGTAGCTAAAAGACAAAATAGATCTGTTCAACAAATTGCCAAAGCCATGATGCAAGAGAATAATATTGCTCAAACCTTCTGGGTAGAAGCAGTGCACACAGCAGTACATATCCTTAATAAAGCTCACTTAAGGCCAAGCAGTGACAAGACTCCTTATGAATTGTGGCATGGAAAGCCAGCTTCAATCAAACATTTCAGAATCTTTGGAAGCAAGTGTTACATAAAGAATAATGATGAAAATCTTGGAAAATTTGATGCAAGAGCAGATGAAGGGATCTTTCTAGGATATGCCTCCAAAAGTAAAGGGTACAGGTGCTACAACAAGACTCTTCGGAAAATAGTAGAAAGCATTGATGTGAGATTTGATGAAGAACTTCCAGACAATACAAGAGATACTGACTGCTGCAATCCATCAGACAACCATGAAGAAGAAAACCAAGATGATGAGGAAACAAGCAAGACAACAGAAGATACAGAGCTAAGTTCTAAATCTCCCTCAAGATATACTCAGAAGAACCATCCTAAAGATCAGATCATCGGAGACAAGAGAGTAGGGGTCCAAACAAGAAGGCAGCTAACAAGACAAACTGAAGAAGTATACATAGCCATGTTGTCACAAATTGAGCCAAAGAGATTTGAAGAAGCCAGCAAGGACAAGTCTTGGGTAAATGCTATGAATGAAGAATTGGACCAAATTGAGAAAAACAATGCCTGGGAATTAGTTCCTAGACCCACTGAGAAGAATGTCATAGGCTCAAAATGGGTATTCAAAAATAAAATGAATGAGGAAGGACAGGTGATCAGGAACAAAGCCAGACTAGTCTGCAAAGGATATTCACAAATCGAAGGACTTGATTATGATGAAACATTTGCTTCTGTAGCCAGAATGGAAGCCATTAGAATGTTTCTAGCCTTTGCATGCTATCAATACTTCAAGGTATATCAAATGGATGTGAAATATGCATTTCTAAATGGAGATCTAGAAGAAGAAGTCTACATGGAACAGCCAGAAGGTTTCCCTTTAACATACAAAGAAGACTATGTGTGCAGACTGAAAAAGGCCCTATATGGACTGAGACAGGCTCCTCGTGCTTGGTACTCAAGACTGGATAAATATCTACAAAAACAAGGATTTAAGAGAGGTGGAGTAGACAGCAATCTATATATAAAAGCCCATGAAAATAAACTCTTGATTTTTGTAGTATATGTTGATGACATTATGTTTGGAAGCAACAGAGAAGAACTAGCAAAAGGGTTTGCTGATGAAATGAAAACAGAGTTTGAAATGTCTATTATTGGAGAGCTCAGCTTCTACTTGGGACTGCAAATTCAGCAAAAGAACACAGGAACATTCATTTCACAAGAAAATTACTAAAAAGAAATATTGAAAAAGTTCAAAATGGAGGACTGCAAGCTTGTGTCAACTCCCATGATCACGGGATGCAAATTGTGTGCTGATGATGGATCTGCTGATATAGATCAAAAACTCTATAGATCCATGATAGGTAGCCTGCTGTATTTGACAGCATCAAGACCAGACATCATGCTAGCAGTAGGACTAGTGGATAGATATCAAGCAACACCTAAACAAAATCATCTTCTTGCAGTCAAAAGAATATTCAAATATCTACAAGGAACAACACAGTACGGACTTTGGTATCCTAAAGCCAAAAGCTTCACTTTAACAACATATACAGATGCAAATTGGGCCAGCTGTGTAGATGATAGGAAAAGCACAAGTGGAGGTGCTTTCTATCTAGGAGAAATTCTGGTGGCATGGTTAAGCAAGAAACAAACATCTGTCTCTCTGTCTACAGCTGAAGCAGAATATATAGCAGCAGCAGCATGTTGTACACAAGTCATGTGGATGAAGCAAACTCTTCAAGACATGAAGGTAAGCATTGATGAACCTATCTCAATTAATTGTGATAATACAAGTGCTATAAGTATATCCAAAAATCCTGTGCTTCACTCAGAAACCAAACATATTCCAATCAAGTATCATTTTCTCCGAGAACAAGTGGCTCAGAAGACAGTAAGGCTGGAATATGTACCAACAAAAGAACAAACAGCTGATATATTTACCAAACCTCTTGCCAGAGAACCATTACAATATTTGAGAGATAAACTAGGGGTAGTATCTATAGATGCTACTCTCTGATATAAAGGGAAAGCACAATTTCAGGGGGAGAACAGAAATGAAAATATCATTCCAGGGGAGATCAGCCAAGCAAGAAAAACTTAAAACAGGTCCTCAGGATCAAAGGATTATGGAAAGAATACAAGTTCAAACATTCTCAAAAGTGTTCTCTCAACAACTCTTTTACACCAGAGAGAAGAAATGCTAAGACAGAATCTACACTAAGAAACGTGCAACCCTTTTCCATTGATGTCAAAGGGGGAGGAAAAGCAGGTAATAGAAGACAGGGTCTTCTAAAAGAAGCTAGACAAAGGAAGGCTTGGAGGAAGCATTGGATTATTGGTGGATGTGTTGCCATCAATGCCAAAGGGGGAGACTGTTGGAAATGTTGTCATTGATGGAAAAAGGGATGGCAAAGGAGGAGTACCTGAACCAGCAAACTTTGAAGCAAAGAGGCAGTAGAGGAATCGAGGACAGACCTGTACAAACCTGCTCAGACTGAATAAAAATCCGTGGTTGGATTATGTGTATATAGTCTGTTTTAACACTCTCTGTGGGAGTACGGGTTCATAATTCAGGACTCGTGAGCAATTTTTATTTAATTGTGGAGAGTGCCTTGCGTCTTTGAGCAATCATATGAGATTTGGAATTTGGCTTCTATATGGAAATTGAAACGTGTATACCCTGTAATTGGTTTAATGATGTACTGTGCATAATTGGGGAGACTCTCTATATAGACGGAGTAAGGTTGAATTCATGTTTGGGCACTGTGTTTATAATATAGGAATACAGTAAAATGGTCCTATTCCTCGACCGAGTATGGGAGGAGAAGCGAGACTATAACTTGGTGCAGCATTGGTTCGAAACTGACTGAACCAACTGGGCTGAGGAAATGGTGAATGCACAAATGACGACGGAATGCGAAGCTGGATGGAACCTGGAGTAAAAAAATGGAACTACGAGGAGTAACGGGGAACAGTAACGACAGTTTCTGGTATTTTTCGCACCACTCTTATACGGAAAGTGGTATTGAAAATTTCGGAGCGATTCCATAGAAGGGCCGACATGTGGCTCCAAAGGCTCGGGGAAAACCACTTTCACTGTGCACCTTTGCGCGTTAATCATCGACCAAAGACCTCGCACGAAATCAATACAAGCCGTTGATCTGGAGGCTCGATATCTAACAGTGATCGCTCGCAGGATTTGCACGAAATTTAATTAAAGGTATGGTGTATGCATTCCGTGATTGTTTTGTGGGCCCAGGGCCTAAGGACTATTATAAACATTTGATGTTAATGCGTCGGTTATTAAAATAAGGGTCGACGATAAAGTTGAAGTTCGTAACATATTACATATCACCAAAGGTCTTAACATTGATCGAATACAATATAGTTTAACATATGTGTCCGCCGAGGGTTAAACAGGGTATGACATTTATGCATTATATGGCTCATTTTATAATATGGAACATGGTGGTATGTTGACAGAATGTCAACGTTATAAACGCTGCTCCTACCTTAAGGCTGGACAGGTCCGTATTAGCGTTGGTAATTCATTCTAAACTCCAGTAAAATGAATGGAGGCGGTACATATATCTTGAGATATTATATGCGTATGATGTTTGAATATACGACGTGGGTGTCATATGAATTGTGGATGGCTGAGCGCGTTGGTTCCATTTTTGACAAAGGACTTGTTATATTGGGAGATATAAGGATTGCCTTTAGGCCAATGAAAATTATCAAGGTATTCATCAATCAAATCCTAGCGATAAATGGATTGAAGAAAGGGTTAAGAAGACTCTAATTGAAGAAACAGACAGGAACTAGGCGTTGCGAGATTGTCAGGATGGCACATAGCTTTACAAAAAGTATGGGCATGACAGAGATACACAGAGATTACAGGTTTGACAGATATACATACTCAGATGCACACTATAACAGTGAACCAAAGTATATAAAACAATTTCTTGACAGCAGCAGGAAAAGACAAATCCAAAAAAGGAGCTGAGTGAAATTGAGATATATAACTGAAAAATGTAAATGTAAAGTTTTTTTTTTGTTTGTGATGCAAAGGCAAGTATCCTAAGGAAAAGACAAAATCCCACTGTAGCATGGAAATTTGTACATATTGTAGTAATTCTAAAAATGAGTTGGAAAAATGAATAAGAAGACAAAAGCCAAAGAGTCATGACTGTTCACTCCAAATTCCTTGTGAAATACAAACAGTCATGTGAGAATTTCTATATATAATTTCAATTTAATAAGCTCAAAAATGTGAGAGAGAGAAAATATAGAGAATGTAGAATATTAAAAAAAAAACCAGAGAAGATTAAGAGAAGAAGAGCAGATACAGAATAGAGCTGATATCTGGAGTAAATCAGCAAACATTCAGTTTAATAAATTGAGGAAGTTGGAGCTTCCCTATCAAGTTGCAGCTTGATAGCTGTCAGTTGTAGCTGACTGAGGTTGGAACCTCCTGTAGGTTGGTGCCTGCAAAAAACTGAAGGGAGTTGGTGATTCCTTGCAAGTTGTAGCTTGCATAATTTAGGTTGGAGCCTCCTGTAGGTTGGTGCCTGTAGAAAAACAGTGGTTAGAAGGAGTTGGAGCTTGCCTTTGCATCACAACAATAATAAGATGTGGTTTTCTCCCTTTATGGGTTTCCACTCATAGATGGTGTCTCTGTGCATGGTATTTATGTGTTGATATGAATTATATCATCTGCTTAATACCTGCTTCTCTCATATTAAGTCTACTGTTATATTATATTAATTCTTGCTGCTTACATTCTAAGATTACTCATATATTAAATTGGATATGAAATGAAGGTATAAATAAGTTTAATGAAAAGTTTTAAGAGGTTCAAGAATGTGTTAAACTGATTCACCCCCCCCCCTCTCATTTTAACTAAAGGTGCAACATAAATTAGCGTCGGTTCCACCATTTAAGGTAGGTTTTCCAAATTTTGCGTGGCTAATTGCAGTGTTTAATGGAGCTTTTTTAGGCCAAACTGGACAAAATTTGTTTTGGCCATATCTTTCACATGGGAGATCCTTTTTGAGCGAATTTTTTTTTTTTTTTGGGTCGCTTCAACCTTTTTGACTCAATGGACCAGGTATGAAATCTAACAGAGGTCATTTTTAGAGGTTTAAGCATCGAAGAATTTGATGTGAAGTCGTGGGCAGCCCTGGGAAAACAGTGGAGGAGAGCCATTTTTGGGGATGTTGTGATTAATGTAAGAAATTTATTAGTTGGTATTGGATGTATGATCATTATTTGATGCATCAGTAGTGGTTTCAGGATCAGAAACAGAAATCTTAGGGATTTTGTTCCATTTAGATGCTCAGAGAAGCTTAGTTCACAGACAGAAGGATGTGTGTCCATGGAAGCCTAAAGCTGTTTGCAAGAATTGGACAGAAATTAAAGGGATTTAAAATGGTATTCTCAACCCTTTGAATCATTTTTTATTCATTTTGGTTAAGTGTGGAGCTTGTAAAATAATTTAATTATCTTAATCCCAAAGAGTCTAGTCATGTTGACAAAGCTCAAAGGATATGTAGCCCAAGAGTTGGGGTGAACTCATATATTATATTGTTGTTGTGTTTTGTTATTCTATGGCTGAATTATGTTTCTGATATACATGTTAAGTTTTAGCAAAAACAAATAAACTTAAAACACATAAACAAAAGAAAATACATACACCTTTTTCAAGAAAAAATTCTGCATAATGTCAAGTTTGAGTAAGGTCATTTTAATTAAGTCTGAGTTTTTACTTCTATTATTTCTTTAGGCGGAGTCTGTAAGAGGGCTAGGTAGTTTTTGGATTCATCCTTTCTTTGAAAGGTGACATATCTAGTAAATTCCCTTACAGCCTATCTTTGTATTAGAAATAAGAAGTTCTCATATTTTCATATTTAAAATTTGGAGTATTTGCACTCATTTACATAAATGAAATGGATACCTTGCACCCTTTTCAAGTACATTCCATTTTCAAATAAAATTGGTATCGAAGCACTTGGTTGCTTGATTGACATGACAATAGCTTGATTGTATAGCTTGAAAGGTGTTGAAAGCAATGTAAAAGATTGACTGCTTTACTAGTTTGCAAACTGCATGTTGTTTGAGTTTGCTGAATTTTGGGGATAGCTACTGATTAGTTAAGTCTTGGAGAATACAAAAAGGAATAGAAGATATCTTCCTTACCCCAAAAAGGACCTCAAAACCACTCCAATATTTTCACTTGAGTTGGTTTGTTGTTGGCTGCTTGAACAAGATTTTCACTTGATTTGTGTGGTGTTGGCTGCTTGAATATATGATGGCTGTAAAGAAATTTGGGTGAAAAAGCTTTGTCCTTTGCTTTGGAAATATTTAATAACATTTTTGAAGTTAATTTTTTCATCACCATCACAATGACAACTTCTTCAAGTGAATTTTCCTCCTTCACAAGGTTCTTCGATGAAGATATGAAGCGTGAATTCATTATATTAAAGGATATGGTGCATATCCTGTTTGAGGATAGAAGAGAAAGCATGGAGCTTCGTGAGAAATTGTTGGCCATGAAGCAGGAGAAAGAAGAAATTCTTCAAATATTGCATGATATGGAGTTGCAGCTTCATCAAGCCTAAGAGGCTTTGACCAAGAACATGCGTGAGGAAGAGGTAATCCATTCTAATGTGTCTTCAGTTTCCTCTTTAGAAAGACGTTTTGGTTCTTTCGAAAAGCATACAAGAGGAGTAGGATCCAAGTTATTGTTTAAAATGGGTTATGAAGGCAAAGGATTAGGAAAGCATGCACAAGGCATGGTTGAACCCCTTTTTGTTGCGGAACAACCCAAGAATCTTGGTCTTGGTTATGTGCAATCTAATGGCGAAGACTCCAAAGCCATGAAGGCATATGAGGCTAATACTAAGAGAACTTTTGTTCCAAGTTCCATGAAGAAAATATGTCAAATTTGTTTCAAAGATGAATTCCATTGCTTTAAGCCTTTATTGCAACAAGAAGATGGTAGACATGCAGCTTATGGAAAGCACGCAATTTTAGGCATTTTTCAAGACAAGAACGATGATGTTAGTCTGCAATTGAAAGCTGGAGCCTCTACTAGTTCATCTCCTCATAGAGGAAAAAAGGATGAACATGCAAAGTAGAATAAGAGGTATAAATCTTCTCATGATAAATTTGATTATGTTTCTGCAAGGCATGATAATTTTACATGCTTTAATGGAAGAAAGAATTCTTGTACATATTGTGGTCGATTTAACCATCATGTTTCGAGATGATAGATAAGGAAGAAAGCACACAGGAAGCAGATGAAGTAAAGACTACCTTCAAAGAAGGTGCATAATATTTTAACTTTTTTCCAAAAGAAGGGACATGTTGTCTCTCATTGTTGGACTTTGCATCCAACTCGTCATCCCACACGCATGCAGCAAGAGGACAAGAAGCTTGGCGAAGGTGAATCCAGAGATTCCATTATTGATGTGGAAATGGAAGTTTCACATGAGGAAAAGCTGCAGTAGCAAAAATCACCATGGAAGTGGCTTGGTGAGAAGTGGATGGATTTCTTGACACAGTAAGATGTACTCCTTTTGTACATATGGAAATTTCGGATGTATACATGTATTTTATGCTGTAATATCTTGTTTGTTTTGAGCCACCTTAGATCATTGATTAAGGCAGTGTTTTACAGTTTCATTCTATAAATTTCTCCCCAATAATTGTTGAGTGAGTGCAAGAAAAGCATCTCTTGACAAGAGGATCAGCATCAGTGAAGGGAAGAGTGAATTTCTTTCTAGTTTGGGTTCAATTTCATTTTCCATGCAAAGCAAATTTTTGAAGGGCTGAAGAGAAGATGATGTTTATTCTATCATTTTCTATACTACAGTTCAGTTCATCATTTTAGAGAGATTTTGGGGTCCAAAAGCTTCTCATTTGGGAGGTGTGATCAGGAGCTCAAGTCCAAGCCATGGAAAAAGCTCAAAATTGAAAGTGTTCAAAATAATTTGGAACCTGAGCGACCGGATAGGCCTCATCGATGCAATCCTGACACAACAAACAACACTCAAATCCGTTACCGTATGAAGAAGTTATTGCACTTTGAATGTTGAAGTGAAACTGCCAATAACCTCCAATGTTGAATGGGAATTCATAAATTTATGTGTTGGAAAATTATTTTATTTTAATTAAGGTCCAATTAATAAATTAAATTATATATATATATAGATATATATATATGTTTTGTATGGTTTTAAAAATTATATATATATATATATATATATATATATATATATATATATTATTAATATATATATATATATATATATATATATATATATATTATTAATATTTAAACCTTATTAAAAAATTTAATTCCACACATTTATTTAAATCCAAATTTTTTTTAAAACCCAAATGAAAAAATCTAAATTTTAAAGTCACATGGGAAAATTTCAAAGGTTACGTATGAAATACGTGGTAATGTTTACGTATTTGGAGCGGAGGTTTAAAGGTTCAACGTGACTACCACTAAGAACCGTGGCCTTAAAGGCCTTAACGGATTATGTAACCACCCATTCAACCATGCAATGTGACCATTAAAAATTTAAATGATATGCCATGGTTTCATCGGAGTTTGGCTTAGCACTCGGATGCTAGCCCTTTTACAAAGGAACCTCCGACCCATGACCATGGGCGAGGGCCTAAAGTTTATCCGCCAAGAAATAACGGTTAGTGCTTATTGCGCATGTGAACGCGGTCTAGCTTTTAATGCCACCACTAACCGTCCACCTAAATTAGCACTGGTTCCACGATTTAAGGTGGGTTTGCCAAATTTGGCGTGGCTAACTGCAACGTCTCCACATTTAGTGGAGCTTGTTTAGGCCAAACTGGACAATATTTGTTTTGGCCATATCTTTCACATGGGAGATCTTTTCTGAGCGAATTTTTTATTTATTTTGGGTCTCTTCGACCTTATGAACTCAATGAATCAAGTATGAAATCTAACAGAGGTCATTTTCATAGGTTTAAACATCGAATAAGTTGATGTGAAGTTGTGGGCAGCCTTGGGAAAACCATGGAGGAGAGCCATTTTTGGGGATGTTGTGCTTAATGTAAGAAATTTATCAGTTGGTATTGGATGTCTGATCATTATTGGATGCAGAAGTAGTGGTTTCAGAAGTAGAAACAGAAATCTGAGGGATTTTGTTCCATTTAGAAGCTCAGAGAAGCTTAGTGCACCGATAAAAGGATGTGTGTCCATGGAAGCCTAAAGTTGTTTGCAGGAATTGGACAGCCATTAAGGGATTTAAAATGGTATTCTCAGCCCTTTGAATCATTTTGTATTCAATGTGGTTAAGTGTGGAGCTTGTAAAAGAATTTAATTATCTTAATCCCAAAGAGTCTAGTCATGTTGACGAAGCTCAAAGGAGATGTAGCCCAAGAGTTGGGGTGAACTCCTATATTATATTGCTGTTGTGTTTTGTTATTCTATGGCTGAATTATGTTTCTGATATACATGTTAAGTTTCAGCAAAAACAAATAAACTTAAAACACATAAACAGAATAAAAGACATACACCTCTTTCAAGTAAAAATTCCACATAATGTCAAGTTTGAGTAAGGTCATTTTAATTAAGTTTGAGTGTTTACTTCAATTATTTCTTTAGGCAGAGTCTGTAAGAGGGCCAGGTAGCTTCTGTATTCATCCTTTCTTTGAAAGGTTACATATCCGGTAAATGCCCCTACAGTCTATCTCTATATTAGAAATAAGAGGTTCTCACATTTTCAGATTTAAAATTTGGAGTATTTGCACTCATTTACATAAATGAAATGGATACCTTGCACCCTTTTCAAGTACATTCCATTTTTAGATCAAAACAAAACCTCCTGAATTTTATCATCAACTCTTTTATCTTCGGACTTCTTAAAATTTCAGAGGACAAGGATTTCGAATGTGATGGAGTACCTAATATTTCAGAAATGCCTTTACTGCCTCTAGAAATGGTGTTTGGATTGTCCATGATGGTAGGTGGATTTGGGTCAGGATTACTCCTTGTGTATCTCCTTCTTGAAGCCACCTTTAATCATATAAAATTTAAATGGAGTCACCAAGGTAGATGCAGCCTCAAAAAACTTGCTGAGCTCCTTCTACCTTCAGAAGTTCAGCTTCAAAATCTCGGGAAAGTATAATCTTTAGGCTCTCGGCAGACGCACCAAAATGTTATCACAAAATCAGACCTAATAGGCTTCCAATCAAATCAATCTTATGTAACTGTTTCAAACCAATATTTTGATTGAAGCTTAGCCTCCTCAACCTGAGAGGGCTCTCTCAAGGATTAATGATTTTTCATAGAAATATAGATGGCTAATTCTATGTAGGGTAATAAGCATATAAATGATAAATATTTGTTGTAAATCACATTAGCAAGTGAATATTGGGCTTATGGAGTCAAAATAGCTTCAGTAAAACAAAACAATCTACTTAGCATGGAAGTCAAGGCATATCAGATTTCTAGTCCTGAGATACACATGGGAAACTAGAAAACACACAGTTAGTTTGTCTATGAAGGAAGTCAGAGCATCAATGATGAATTTTGAGTAACATAAGCAAACACCACTACAATAGGATGGTAAAAATATTCCATTAGAACAAGAACACACTAGAATTCTTTATGAATCTTGAGTTGGCTAAGTAGAAAACTCTGTATTAAGCTGAAAACCAGTCACTTACAATAAACACAGTATTTTTGCTAAAAATGTCCAACCCATGCATATTTGACTTCTTGATCTTTTATATATCATTTACAATGTAGGATAACCTTATCCTGAGCTAAATACATCGAATTCCTACTTTTTGACACCTTTCCTAACCATATGACATGGTATTTATTACAAAATGACAGCTGCAAACCTAATGAACAGTCCTATTACAAATAGGATTCAAACTCCTTAAATCTACTCATAACAACCCTATCTAAACTAGATTACATCATTTTCCAACTATATTCCCATAAGGTCAAATCCATATGATAAGATCAAACACTTTATGACCTCGATGCTGATCTCCATTAAACTAGCAAACTGTCCCCTGTTTTCTAGGCATAGGATTCTTTGTTCTCTTGAGACACTTTAGCTATCATGAACCCATTACTTCGAGCTTATTTGATGTTAAGAACTGAATTAAAAGCTGTCAAAAACCTCACCAAGTCCTAGTTGTCCAAAACCACCATCAAACACTTTAAAATAGTAGAAGTATACCTACGCTACAGAAACAGCACAGTTTCGTAGCGCTTTTCATAGCACAGCCTTTTAACCCTTTTACCTTCAAAATTTTGGCTTCTTTCTTCCATATTTATCTTCATTATCAATTAACACAACCTCCCTATCAATTTTAGGTCATAACTTACACTTTTTCCCTTCAAAAATTTAGGAGAAAGAATGAAAAAAACTGCTACAGTAGTTTCGTAGCGCTTTTCACTCTTTTTGCATTGTTTGCGCTACGAAACTGTTGAGTGAGCAGTTTTGTCCAGATTTCTTCAAAATTCAAACCAAAAATGTGCCAAAATTTTAGAATACCACTGGTTTCATCAAAACAAACAGTCATATGAACTAAAAACACAATTTTCATGAGGTTTATTCTTCATTTTCCATTTGATTTAGCTTTTGACTTTTTAAATAATTTGTCATTCTGCACCTTTGTTTTTTAGTTCATCCTAAGTCAATTTCAGCTGTAGCTCCAAATCCTCCACTTGATCTCTTAGTCTTCTATTAATGGCTCTCAAGTGAGTATTGATTACTCTAACAAAATTTGCTTCCTTGATGTCTGGAACTGTCCATGTGAAAAATTGTTCTGCACTGCTTGGAATTTCAGACCTAGAACTAGTTTGGCTTTCCCATGCTGCCTTCATTATTTCGAAATTTGTTTTCTCAATAATATGCTTTCCATCCCTCTTTCTCATCATATAAATATCTTGATTTTATAACCTCAATTTCTCCTCAAGATGTTGGCACTCTGTCATTTCTTCCTTTTCCTTCATTATTCTGCTCACTGCATGCTCCACTATTGGTGATGAGAGGTCAACCACCTCTTCAAGGACTTTGATTGTTTCAATGGTTTCTTGGACCTCCTTGCTGCCTTCTTTGAGTTTCTTAGCATGCCTAGTTAAAGTTTTCCTTGCTTGAAAGATAAAGGCTGCATTTTCACCCTCAAATTCAAGTTTCTTAGCTGACTTAGCCTTTTTCTGTTTGTGTTCATCTACTCCAATGAAATCAGCTTGCACAATGGGTGACTCTTCTATATCAATTGCATGAAGGATGTCATATAAATTTCCCTTTATCACTGGGCTATCCTCTGTACCTGAAACAATTGTTTTTGCCTTTGATGCCACTGCTTGGCTTCTTGTCACTCTCTTAATTTCCTGCTTGCTGGAAATTTTCTTCTGTTTTACCTCTTTGCCACTTTTTTACCTCTGTTTTGCATGTGATGGAGTTGTTGCAACAAGAACTTGTGTCTTCTCTGTCCCTTTCTCAACTTTTTTCCTTGGTTTCAACTTTACAAACCTCTTTGATTTTGCAACCACAGGCTGACTAGACTCTGCTACTTTTGTTGAAGTAGTTCCTTTAGGTTTAGGGTTTCTAGCTGGGGTTAGGGTTTCCAGTTCAAAACCATTCATAAAAAAAAAAAAAAAGACCAATCCCTGCTTATTTTTTTGAAGCTCATTCAACACCAATAAATTTATCAAACCATGGTGAAACAAAGATGTTTCATAACCATCAGGCTTGGCTTGGCTTGTACTTTATCATCCATTTTGGCAAGGCTCCTATGTAATTAAAAGGGAAAATATAGTGATATAATACCTGTGAAATGCAGAAGCAGCTTGAAATTATAAGTATAAAATTTATGGTACCTGCCTTCACATGTAAAGTATCTTTTAATATTGAACAGAAGCTTGGCATAGGTGTCTTTGAAACAGCTTGTAGGTATTGCATTATTTAGGTCCATATCTGCTTACTCAGGTTTCATGAATTCCTTGCATGGTTCCATGTCAAACTTAAAATATTTAAACCAAGTCTCTTGGCCCCTTGGTATTTCTGCCACAGAAGCAATAATCTCAGGTGTGACTAGCACATTTAACATCCCAACTTTGGTAGTTGTTTCACTGAAATTTAATGTAAATTCTTTAGACACCTGTGTGTGGCAACCCTGCAGCTTTTCACAAAATCGAAGACAACCTGCTTTGCTAAAAGCCTCCATCACTATTTGATCTTCAATTATAGCCTTCACATTTTCAGGCTCACATCTTAAGCAATGTCCCCCTCCATATACTTTCTTTTCCTCTGCCATGCTTCTTAGAAAAACTAGTCAGCTTCTTTTGAATCTATGGAACAACCTCGCTTGATTAGGAAATTAACAGCCTCACTTGAGACTATGGAACAACCTCGCTTGATTATGGAACAACCTTTCTTGATAATATGGAAGATAGCCTTTGTATAGAACACCCACATGCTTTTCTTGACTGTTTTAGAGCTTAGACACTCATATGGAAGAAAATGAAAATGAGAATGACCAAATTAGGCAAGATTTTGAATTTAAGGTGTCATCTCATAACCAAATGATGCTTCACTCATGCCCTATCATGACAATGATGACTGTGAGACAAGTAAGTACATTGAATCTGATCCGTAACTGACTCACCATACCCCTATCTTATCATTCCCCAACGGATTCTGACATATTTTGGCTTAATTGAGAAGACGGTTAAGAAACCATGCTTTCGTAGAGCCCATAGTGTATTTTCGCAGTTTGCGCTACGAAAGCATCAGCACTTTCATAGCACAAATCCTATTTTTTGAACTGGTGGTGCTACGAAACGGAGGATTCTTGGGTAATTGCAAAATTTTAAACCAAAACCTCATGGAATGACCCCTAAATGGAAAATTTGAGTATTTGATCATGGAATGGACCTCTAAAGACTTTATTTGAATTCAATGGTGACCTTAAAACTTATAAAAACTCTAACCTACTCTTAACCAAAACCCAAAATGACTTTCAAACCCATTTTGATACCATGATCAAAAACAAAGTTGACACAATGATGTTTTGAAAATTTTTGAGTGATAACAGGCCCTAAAAAATCCATATAATAACATCTACACATTATAAAACTGGAAATCTATAGGAAACCTTATAGAACCTTGATCATTGGATGCTAATACAAACATGTTTCTCCTCCAAATATTATTTAAACTCTGTTGCATTCAATATATACTTGATGGTATTCCAAGTGACAATGAATTCCTTCTCAATATAACATTGTGTATATGATAGAATAAAAATTGATATTGAGGTACTATAAATGAATTCTTTGGTACTACGCTTTGTGACCTATTTTGATGCATATTTCTTGGGAGGCATGGTGCTACCTGATTATGAGAGAGTGATGTGTTCAGGATCTGTAGTACCTATTGCAAGAGATGCACTCATGGAGATTAAAAGTTAATTCAAGAAAAATTTGTTCAATAGTCAAATTTAAAGCAGCTAAATAGTAACTAAGGAATAGTATTGTGCAATCATGGGTTGAGGAGGTAGATTGTGCACTATAAACGTGCATTGTGCATTTGTGTAGGGATATTTCATAGTTCTTATTTGCAAGGAGTTGGCTTGTGGACTGGAACTGAAAAATGTTTAGTCTCATCTGGGAGAGAGATAGAAGGAATTGCATAGTGTGTAGTTTTAGCTACCAGGAAGATCCACTACTAGATGTGATTGTGCAGTGTGCATCTTGGGGAAGTCGATGACTGTGTAGTGTGCAGTTGTAGCTAGTGTTAGTGTCAGTTTTTTCATCCTGCCACTAGTGATCAAATGTACTCTTATCATGTCTTGTTAGGGTCCCAATGTCAAAAAAATTTCATTCCATTAGGCCATCATGCAAAAAATTGGTCACTCAATGCAGATATAGGTCTGATTTTACTCCTTCCAAAATTTTACTAATTGCTGGCTCATTTCACCTCTCGGCTGAGTGTATAATCATTCATAAGTTTTCATCATCATTACAGTCATATTTATCATGGTTTCATTCAGTATAGAGTCTCCATTAGGTCTTTAGGGTTCCAAGGTCATCAAATCATCATTCCATGCATAAATTCCAGCAAGTGGAAGAGTGACAATAAAGTAATTTCATCAATAAATTTGATTTCAAAGAAAAATGTAATTTTATGTTCAATGTAATTTCATGTTCTTAATTTGTAATAAGCACTTTAGAGTTCCAAGTAGTTGCAAATGCTCAATTTCCACCATAAAATATTCAAGGTTTCAAGAAGAAATGTAGTGTTCCAAAGCCACCAAAAGCTCAAAGTTCAAAGATCAAGTTCAAGGTTAAAAGAAAAAAGAAAACGAAAGGTTGATTTTGAAAAGGGAAATGTGGGTCCATGATCATTTAATGATTTTTCTCCAAGTTTAAAAGGACCTAAAATACCAAAATAAATTCATTCTCACTCTTCAGCATCGAGCTCTCAACTTGCCCAACTCAAAAATCATTTTTTTGCTTCAATAAATTGATTTTCTGGTCCATCGTTGTGCTTTTCCTCAAGGCACTGCGGTTTTTAGAGGAGCACGCTGTGCTTTTTCCAAAGATGTTGCAATTTTTGCAGAGCTCATTGTGCTTTTACTCATCTCTTATGCTTTTCTTAGTGAAGCTATGCTTTCTCACTTGGAGGCTTGAAACTAGTTATGGAGATTTTCTGAAGGTTGTGAGTGGTCAAACATCTATTTTCAAGTAAGTAACATCCTACAATCCCATCCTTGTAGCTCATTCTCACAATTTTAGTGTGAAAACCCTCCATTTGTCTCCATGCCATATTTTAGAGGCTAAACCCTATTTTTCAAGTTTGCAAGCTAAATTTTCTTTCCCCTAGACTCTTTTATCTCCCTCAAACTCTTAATCATCCCCCACTACCCTTACATCCCTTCATTCCTCACTCCTAAATCATATTCTCTAAAACCCTAACCCTACGCTTCACTTTTCTAGGTAGATAGACTATACCCCTAAAATCAAATTCCCTAGCCCATCTCCCTTGTCATTTTAACTCACCATCACTTCCCTAAGGTTCCTAACTCCCTTACACCCTTCCCTAAAATTTCCCACACCTATCCCAACTCCCTAACCCCATAATCCCATTCCCTCTTCCTTCCCCTTCTCCCCTAGGGTTTCTAGTAAACTAAACATTATGGAGGAAGAGAGAAGCATCATGGAGGTAGAGAGAAACATCATGGAGGAAGAAAGAAACACCATAGAGGAAGATAAAAATACCTACAACAAAGGAGGCATAATCTTAAGGCTTGAGCCATTAGACACCATAGAATTGATGTCATCACCCCTAGCAGTCAAATTCTTCCAGCATGTAGGTTGTTCTGAGTTTTTTGAAATGGTCAAAAGAGTGCAAAGCCATCCAAATTTGACCAGGATCTTCATCACAAACCTACAAAAAGACCAAGTCACCATTTCAGGGGTGACATTCACCATTTCTTCAGACATTATTGCAGCAACAATAGGGATACCTATTGTAGGTGAAAAATGGTTCAAAACTCAGGATTTGGATGCCTAGCTGTATGAACCCTACCTCAAAGCACCCTACAAAGACAACATCAAGAAAATATTCCCTTTTGGTCATCTACTTAATAGGTTTTCTCCCATGATGAAAATCATCATGAAATATTTCACTTGTGAGGGCAGATTCTCCACATTATACAACCACCACATCAGGTTACTCATGCATTTTACTATGGTGAAATTGCTCAACTTTCCCTATTATTTGTATAGGAACATTGACAAGATGGCCTACAAGGAACATCACAGAGAGTATGATCTTCAAATGAACAATCTTTTCCATCATTACTCATCAAAATCATTTTCCTTCATCGCCTCAAACAACTGAACATTGCAAGGGAGACTTTCATTGAGGCAAAGGTCTTCACATCTTCACCCAATTAGCCTGCTAGACTTATTCCACCATCAGCATCAATTACCAAAAAATAAACAAGGTCATCTAGTAGGGTTGCAGTTAAGAAGATAAAAAAGGATAAAGAGGTAAGAACTTATCAGAGAGGACATAGGCAAGTGTTTTCTCCACAAATTGTGGAAGGGGCCTTGCCTTCTACATCGGCAAAGCATGGATATCATAAGTAGCGGGAGACAATTTTCCAAGAGAAGGAAGTCCTTCACTATGACATTGATATGGTGGAATTGGAGTCCCAAGATGAACAGGACACCATAAACCTGGTAATCAAAGAAAAATATGCCAAAAACATAGAGCTACAAGATAATTTGGCAAGGTCTAAGTTTGTTATATAATTCCTTGAGCAAGAAAATAAATAGTTGAAGGAAAAGAAAGTACTCTTGGAAATGGAATTTTGAAAGCTAAGAGGCAAGATGTCAAAGGAAAAGCAGTGATTGGACATGATAAGCCTGATGAGGATGAGGCTCATACCACAAATAAAATACCAAGGAAAAGGGGCCTAAAAAGGGAATTGGAGTAGGAAAAACAACAGGAGGCACTTCTTGTAGAGGAACTCGCCTTTGAGGAAAGGATAGCCAAGGAAATGAATGAAAATAGGGAATTTTGGCTTGACAGAGTAAACATTCACCTGGGGAAGCTCCTTCACAATGCCAACAAGGACAATCAGATGTTGAGGCACATGGCTGACCACTACCATACAAGAAACAAGATTTGTAATTTCAAGGTTATCAATTGCAAGATAAGCTCAAGGAAACCTTAATCAGCCAAAAAGAGAAGGGTAAACTTGACTTGCTTGTTGATGCCTCCTTGGTTACATTACACACTTCATCCAGACCTCATTCATTAATTTTGAATTTTTTTGGGAAATTTTTTGGCGTTTTGGGCATTTAGGTCAAATTTTATTAGTTTTTTGCACAGTCAGCATGCAAAAAGCGCAGTGTGGCCCACATTGTGTTTTTTCTGGGAGCCTCTAAATGATGAAAAATCACTGGGGTTGGAAATATAATGGCCTCTACATCAAATTTTGACTACTTTCACTCCAAAATATGAGCTTTTGACATGTGGAAAAGCCCAAAAACCACCTAAAAACGCCTTTCTACCAATTTTCAACCCCACACTGCGCTTTTTGACTAGTATTGGGAGAATTCATTGTTGAGGGGCTTAACTCCATCATTTTCAGTGTTTGAGGACATTTTGGACAACTATACGGGAAGAGATTTCCAATGATCTATATTGGGCTCAATTTGGACTTCAGAAAGGTAGACAAAATTCAACTAGAAGATCGCAATGCGCTTTTCTCAAGGGCACACTGTGCTTTTTCCAGCTTCCTATTTTCTTCATAAATTTGACTTTTTATTAGTTGATTGATGGATTCCATGGAATTTTGTTGATTTAAATGTGAAAATAAAATGTAATTATGTATTTTATAGTTACTAGAGGTAGATATATCAAGTAAAATTATATTTTTCGGTCAAGTGAATCAGTTTCATAAAATATAGGGATGAGTTTGTTGACCTCCCTAGTCATTAGAATCCCAGTTCAGGAATTTGGGGAACAGCTCCACAAGTCATGGATTCGACCCCTTAGAGTAGGGAGAATTTTTTTTGGTCTATATCTACATTTCCTTTGTTACTACAAGGGTCAGATGTTGTGTAATTGATCTTTGAACACTAGTGTATTTGGTCATTTTTGGAAGGAACTAATAGACAAAGTTGCAGCTATTGTGGTGGGATTCATGTGGTATGTGTTTTAGCAGTGTTTCATCTTTTGTTTTCATATGTTTGAATGTATTATGCCTTCCATATTCATGTAAATATCTTAAAATGAGTGATTTCTAAGTTAGATGAGCAGCATTCATTATTTTGATGCTATGTTTTGGAGAAATTATCACAATTGTGTTTCACTTTCATCTGATATAAAAGAATTCATGATTTAAATTCTCTTTTTGAAACCCTATCAGTCTCTCACGCTCACAAAGATACCTAAAAGTGCTAAAGTGTGTGCCTACCTTGCCCCATCACATCTGTGCAAGTCTGATTTTCAGTGCCCTGACCTAGTCTTTCCTAGACCTAATTTTCCATCCAGCACCAAATCCAAATCAATCAAACCCTAGAGCCTGCTATAGCTATCCTAAAATATTCATTATCCAGTCAATTTTGCTATTATCTCATAGAGAGATCCCTCTCCTACCTAGTAGGGATAACTACTAGGTCAAAGTTTTCTATGGTTACCTTTTTTCGATCTCCTTCTCAACCTTCAGAGATCCGGTGGAGTGCTAACAACTAGCAAGGGAAGGGTCTTATTGCTTGTGATTGCGCAATGCGCAATGGGAGAGGCTATCAAGACCTGAAAATTGTGTAGTTTCTTCCAGGAGAGAGGAATACTTCAGATCTATGACTAAGAAATGGAAAAGTGTAGATATTTCTTGAAATCGTTCAAATTTGTCACTACATCAATCGAACAAGATTATGCAAAGGGAAGATCATGCATGCATAAATAGACCTAGAAGCAGTAATTTCTAGTATGCAAAAAGACAAGAAACACTTGGAAACACTTGTAAACAATCTCAAAAGACTGAAATGACACTATACAAGCTAATAATAATACAAACACCACTTACTACAAGAATAATCAGGAAAATGAAACTTTCAAACACAAAAGCGATAAAAATGACAGAAAAAGAAACAAAAAGAGACACTTGAGAGAATTACCCGGAAAAGCGTCACAAATCGAATCCAAAGCTCCTTGAACTTGTGAGAATGGATATAGATCTAATGTCGAATGTGAGAATGAGCTATATGAGCCTCTCTTATATATATTTTCTCTTATAAGTTTAGGGTTAGGATTTCGAACACCCATGCCTAAAATTAAGGAGAGACTGACACTTGTCTTTATATAAGAAGTAGAAACTTGTGCCACACTGTCAGATAAGAACATGAACATTCTATTTTTTAGGATTGCGCAACTGGTTGATCCAGGGGACTATGCAGTTCACTCGAAAAAGAGACTACACAATTCTTAGCGACAAGGGATTGTGAATTTTTTTTTTTCACAGAGAGTTATGCAGTTCTATCTCATAATGGAGATTGTGTAGTTTTTTTTCTTAGTGGTTTCTTACCTCACAATATTGCGCAGTCTAGTTTGACAAGGAGTTGCATAGTTCCCGGTGACATAGGATTGCACGGTTCCTAAAGACAAGAAAGGAAAATAGTGCTTGATCAAGACAAGAGTTATCTTGACTTTAAGAGGTTGTTTTCTTGTCTTCAGAAGTTATGTAACTATTTTTTATGATACTTTTTCGTCATCATGACAACATAGTTAAGACATCACCAGAATAACATGAAACAAGAAGTCATCACGACACTAAATAAACAACAGTAACACTTGAAAATAGTTAAAACGATATTTTTGATGAACAAAGGTAGGCTCCAAAATCTAAGTGTAGGAAACATTTTGGAGGGGGGTTGTAGCAGCTACAACAGTAACCAATCGAGTGAGATTCTAACTCAAGCAACAGAGTGACTCAACTCAATTTGAAGGTTTGGTTCAAAAATATAGAAAAACCCAAAAATAAGAGTATGAATCAAACAAGTACCATGTACAAGGGTGACATACAACTTCCAAGACAAAGATGCGATAGTAAAAAATATATCCCCCCCTTTTTTTAGTGTATCCCCTTCATAGTTTTATGAGCAAAAAAGAGAATAGAATTAAGCTCAATAGGTTTCTTTTTTCATGAAGTTTATGTCAAGGCTAAAAAAATTGATAAAATTACACTAATGACCTTCTTATGTATTAACAAGCTTGAGAATAGACAAGATATCACTCGTCAACTTTCAATATAACTAACAAGTAGGAAAAGATGGAAAGAGCTCATCATTTTTATATAGGTTTTATGAGCATGAAAATACGGTAGCAAAAGAAGCTCGGGATTTTCATGAGATTAACGAGCCATGAAAAAATTACAAAAAGGAAGCTTGTTCCAAATACATGAGTGGTATAATGTTATGCATATTTTTTCGAGGGGTAATCACAGAACTGACCTAAGCATAGCAGGAAGAAAAGGAGAAGTGTATGGCAATGGAAATCCACTCATCATAGTGGTCTCTCTGAAGAGTTGATGGTTGTGATATGGAGGAAAGGCTAATTTAAAAGAAAGAGGTTGAGCATGGTTGTAAATATGGTGAGCAAAATTAAGGCAAGAATTTGTATGAGAACATGTAGTAGGACATTGAGGACCTTGAGCGTAGGCAATCATTAAAAAACATGATAAAAAGTGTTGGGACCCCATATAGGAAGATAGATATAAATTATGGAAAAAGAGATGCATGAGGTTGAAATTCAATGTTATATTGGGTATGAGAGATGATCCCTAAAACTACAAATAATTGTAGCATGGACACAAAAATGAAAATCAGGTGCTACTCTAGGGTGCCCATGGATGGTAGGATATACCGCACAAGTTACGACATGAAAAAATGAGTGGCTAATGTCACAACATTATGGGGTTTACCCTAAGGAGATTAGAAATAGTGACAAAAAAATCCAACAATGCAGTGAAAAAATCGACAAATCCTAGTCCTATATGTTAGTTTAGTGATTAGTGATATACCTTAGATCAGGATGAAGTTTTTTTTTGTTTTTTTTTTTGTTTTTGTGGTTTTATTTGATGAAATGTGTGTGTGTGTGTATGTGCGTGCGTGCAAGTGCGTGTGCATGTGTGTGTACAAAGAATAAAATAATCTGATAGGTTATGCAATGTCGCTTCCATTATCAGGTGCAGGGCAAGGATCCCAATGCATGAACTCTTATGTAGTTATTGGAAACATGTGGTGCACCAACATGGGGCCACACCACATCTAGTTGAATTTACAAATTCCTAAAGGTTTATGATTCCAATCATGAGGCCATGCCACATACAGATAAATTTCCACTTTTCTGAGGGCCTAGGACCATAACATTATTAGGAATAAATTATGGAAATAAAGGGTGAATGGTCTCACGAGCTAAGGAAGCTCCTTGATATCAATTATCTAGATATTAAGAGGGTATGAAACACTCATCAACGGGGGAATTTAGAGTGAATAATCTAGTGGAAAGTTCAATAGTAGAAAGCCTCAACTTGAGTCGATCCAAGGGTTATACTTCATTAGCTGACTCAATAAATTTCCTCGGGATAAATTCAAGATATTGAGTGTCAATATCCATCGATTCCATATTCAAGAAAGTAGAGGCATCATGAGGCATATTCTCCCTTAGATTTTCTTGTGAATCCATGACCTTCAAGATGGCCTTATCTAAGGGCAACTCAAGATTAAGGGATTCATGTGAAAGTGATGGAATGATGTCCCGTGTAGGTAGAGGATCATGATCACATTCCATATTAGGATGGATTTTCTAACTAATGTCATCAGGTGGTGGTGGAACCACTAAATATTTTATTACTTCCATAAAAGGTGGCATAATGCACCCATGAGATTCATCTTTTGTAGGCACCGCCTCATAATCAAGGGATCCAAGAGATTCACAAGTGACAGAAGAAATCATGTTAATCATGGAAGCATATGAACATGTGTCTGATGGAGCAAGAGGAAATGTGCCCATCAATGAGTATTCTTTGAAATTTTCTTCCCCAATACCCTCAGCAAGAGTGGTGGAATCACCTACAAAGGGGACCAACTAACTATCGTAAAATCAAAGATCAGGCTTGCAAAATTCTAGCTAGTCGATAGTGACTATTTTACCCTTATGGAGGAACATCATGACATGAAAGACTTATGGCATGATATTGCTCATAGAATAGAACCAACTTCACCCAAGGATGAGGTTATAATTTATTAGTGCATCAATGACCTCGACCTCAACAAATATTGTTTTTCCTCCCTGTTCGATGGGTAAAGTTGAAAACACCCCTTGAGGCTATAAGGTGTGCCCATCAAAGGCCTTCAATGTTGACCTAGGTGCAAACAAAGCGGGAGAACCAAGGTATTTCCAACACTTATGTTATTCATAAATAATTTTTTGCTTTATATAGATGACTAAATGTTTATCCCAGATTTTTAGAAACAAAATTCATGAATATTGTGAGTTCTAGAAATCTATTGCCTTCATTATCGTTAGGATAAATTTTTCACTATTTCATTATCCCATCATGTCATGCTCAGCTCACCAATCCCATAAGACCCATCATGGGCTCATACCACTCATTTTTTCTATATTCTGTCACCCCTGACCTTAGCACTTTATTTTGGCTTGCCTAATTCCTCCACTTGCCACCTAGGATCACCAACAAACCTACTCACTCTTGTGTTTCCCGGATACATCAAGCATTTATGGTATCTAAAATATCTCTGTAGGCTTTTAGATAGATAAAATTCATCAATTTTTAGGTTTTCAATGCATAGGGTTTGTCAAAACTCTATTTTACACCTACAAACCCTAATTCAAGTTTTCAGCCAAAGGCCAAGTCCAAAATGCCTCCCACTATGTCACCTAGGGTTTCACAAGTCATAGGATTTTTTTGGTGCTCTAAATATTTTTTTTTCTTGTGCCAAGAGGCTGCAATCAAAGAAGAAGAAATTTAGCATATCATTGTCCAAATGGATCAGAAAATCTTCCAAGGAAGGCCTCCTTGATCAAAAGTACAACTTCTGCAAAAAGATAGCTGCCCGTCTTAGACATTTCTGAAGGAATGAAAGAGATGGTTATTAGCAGAAAAGAGGTAAGGAGAGAAACTAAATCCTCACAAAGGACATTCACAGAAAAGGAGAGGCAGTAGACCTATGAACAAAGAAAATCATGGTTTTTATAACTGATTGGAAAAACAGGTGTTGCCCAGCAAGGAGTCCATGCAAAGGATCACAAGGATAGAGGTACATTAGCGCCACTGAGCATAAATTGAAGCTTTATTGAAACAAGAAATGAAGGTGAGAGACCTACTTGATGACAGCAGGAAAAAATTGAAAACTGATATCAGAGGATGACTTACATGGTTTGTCAAGGCAACACTGTTTCACTGCACCAAAGGGAGAAATTGTAAAGAATGTCAGTGTGAGGTAACCTATTTCAAGAAATAATACCCTAAAGGTCTTGGGTTGATAATCTTCACAGATCAAGGGCATGCCATTCAAGAAGGACTCACTTTTAACCAAATTATATACTGAAAACTAGATCCTACTGGTTGCAGAACTTACTTGAAAGTCCCTCGGTTGATGTAGATCCCATGGGTGCAAACCCCCTGTAACACTTTGTGCTCCGAAACCTATAAATCCACAAATAAAGGACACAAAACCTAGTTATACAACATATATAGTTACTAGATGTCAGTGAAAACCATACATAATATGATGAAAACAATGTGAAGCATTCAATTAACGATTATTACACATGTATCAAGCATCATAAACATGTGAACATCGGGAACAAGATGGCTTTTCTTATTATGAATGACACGTATAGTAATCAAAGCATGGAGAGATCACCTGAATCTTGCCATGACCTTCGAGCATACCGTCCTCTGGATCCGTCCAGCCCTAGCCTCACAAGAATTTTTCCAAGATGTGTGCATAATAGAGTCGCGTATGGGTTTTAAGATACTATTTTTTGAGAAAATGTTCAAGTCTGGGGGAAAGGGTGCCCAAGGCCAAAGTGTAAATCATCAAGTACATGAAGGTGATAAATGACACTATAAAATATGCCCCCCAATATATGAGGTTAGAAGGGGTACATGATGGCCAAAATGTATTATGTACATAGAAAGAACCTTGCAAGGACTAGAGAGGACTTCACCAAATTTCATCCTGCCAAAAAACCAGTGAGAGAAATCAAAGAGATAGCTCATGTCTGAGGCCTACATGCACATGCTTAGTGAAATAAAAGCATGTCCGCATATGAAATATAGAGCGAATCCAAAATGTATACAAGTATACCTAAAAAAAGGTAAAGTACATAATGAATCATCTGATCATTGATCACTGCCCAGAAGTACAAGTCAAAATCAGGTCCAAGTATCACATATAGAAGACTGATTAATGATGCTGCAATATATATCTGATCACAGAAGTCACAACTGAATCTTTAAGTACCAAATCATAAGTGGTGGAACAAATGGTACAACATGCAAATCGGGAGCCAACATATAAGATGTTGTTGTTGTGAAATTGCAACATATAAGGGTATACGGTGTCACCAACAGAAAACTGAAGAAGTTTTCTAAGTGAACCAAATCATGTTGATGTGAACCCGAGGTCTTCACCGATCACTATGGCACAATTCTACACAATGGGAATAAATGAGTTGAAGTCGACCATGTGAGAAATCGTTTTATTATCGGTCATTGACGTATGTCTTTAACAAATGTGAGACAAACCACAATAATGATAATGAGTGTCAAGGTGCCCTAGTACAATCCAAAAAGTGTGAATAAATGGGTTGAAGTCGAACACTTGAAAGAATCCACCAATCAGGAGGAAATGATGTATCCTCACTTTCGATGGTGAAGAATCTGCCACTGATGACTGCAAACCCTAAGGTATTGACAAAAGGAATCTAGACCTTATTCCTAGAGCAATGAGTCGGAGTTGATGGGAAAAGATCTGCTGGAAGGAAGGCATTAAGGAATCCCACATCAGTCTAGCATGAGTGTAACCCGCAAGCCAAAATTTGGAAGGAATCGAATGAAGTAGAGTGAAGTAACCAAACTGAAGTACGTTTCCGGCATGCACAAGATGAAGCTAGCACACGGCAGAAACCCTCTGAACCAACCAATAATGAAAGTTGACAAAGAGGCAAGATATCCACCGATAGGGTCAAATGGAAATCAAGGTACTACATGAATCCCAGATGTGATAATGTAAGCTGATGTCTAACAAAAGGGAAACCACTCAGTCAAAGACCCATGATGATGATCAAATGCTGAGCACAAGGTAACCTATCAATGATGTAAATAGGACTAGGGTACAACTCTAGGTTTGCTCTCAGAGCAATATGTCGTAGTCGATAAGAGACAAACCCGCCAGCAAGAAGTCAATGGAGACCTTCTCAAACCAGCACGAGCATAGGACCAAACATCTGATGTGATAGAACAAGATATTGAAAAGACTGGGAAGGCCGACTGAAGAATGAGTCAAGATACACCGCAAAAAGGCCGACTCAAGTTAACTTCCCTTGAACAAAAGCACGACTCATGTTGACTATGGCAGCAAATGATAACTTTGAATAAGTTTGTCATGCAGAAGGCACGAACAAACCCTCCATATTATTGGAAGAGATAACCAGCCGGGGGAGAACTGACGCATGTGACAAGGTTATGGCTTCTCCTAAGTCAAAACTAAAACCATCCCAAAATGAAGGAAAGACATAGTTTTTTTTGCTTTGTTCGAGGGCGACAAAACTGACACTATAGCTGCCATCAAAATATGAAGTAATATCCCATTCCTGCTCTTTTTCACATTTTTTTTTTTTCATATTTAACGCCGAAAAAAGAATAAAAGAATGCTATAATACAATGGATAGAATGAGTATCATGAAACAAATGCACTAGTTCCGGGGATAGGAACAATCCTATGCTCACTGCAAGGTGGAAAAAACTGGTAAGTGATACTCAGAGGAAGTTCCATCCATGGGTAACAAGGTGTCAAGTTGTAGTAGCTAAGTGATTGCATGGTTAACTTATACAGAAAGTAATGGTCAAAAGATGGCTTAAACATTGAGTCCAAATGAATTCGGTTAGAGGCCAAGATAAACAAGTAGTCAATATGCAATGCAGAAATACAAATTGACAACAAAAGGGAGCCTCTAGGGTAATAGCCAGAAAAATGATAGCGAAGAAGAAGAATAATGAAGCTTCAACATGTATGTCATGGCGAGACTAAAGAGGACTTCCGAGCCTACTTCAATTGCAACATGGGCGACAAATGCTAGCGAGGAACTAACTAAGAAGCCCATGTAAAGGAAGGCTCTACCACCAAGTCATGATTGAAAAATCAGCGAGTGAAATGGGTGAAGTGCTCATGACAAGATGGGATCAACCCTATGGAAAGTGATCAGAATGGAGGCTATTATGCAAAATGCAATGGAAAGTGAATTCCCTAACCTATATGCTAGTTCAAAATCATATACCTGCCATGACAGGTCAGCAGTCATGGACCCGAAGAAACTAGAAAAAATCTCAACTTCAGTAAAATGTCCCTAAAAAAATACTTTACCCAACACTTACAAGCAACACGGTTATAAAGCCTTAGATTTTGAAAAATAAGCACGAAGAAATTTGACAAAAAAATTTCAAATTTTGGGTATAAATACACCACAAAAAATTTTCAAATTTTGGGTATAAATACACCATTTACCTCATATTTGGATCATTTTCACCTTGCAGAAGTGGAGAAGGAACTTTTGGAGAAAATATTCTATTTCTTAGAACAGGAGCAATCAGCCACCAAATCGCATCGAATAAGTCAGGTAGGCTCTTAATCCATCTTTGTCATCAATTTCATTTCATTTTAAGAGAAAAAATTATAAATTTAACCGTAGGAAACATTTTTTTTATGAAACCCTCTGCGTATACGCAGGTTCGTGTGGACGAACCTGTGTATGATACGCGACTGTGTGAAAATGAAGCCACGTATATGCAGACCGAGAATTTAAAAAATGAACCTAATGCATGGTTCGATGAATTTTCTCAGGATGTCAATTAGCTAGAGGGAGCGTGAACATAGTGCCATCGATAATGAAGTGATGGAAGATCAAAATTCACTCGATATCCTTCAGAATTGTGGATTGCTCAAGTTCTTTAAAATTCCAAATATGAAAAGTAATGTACGGTTGCTCCAAATGTTGGCAGATCACTGGGAGTCATAGGAAGACTGCTTCATGATAGATCAAATTCCTATATGCATAGAGGTGGAAGACATATATTTCATTATTGGACTCTCTTGGACAGGAGATCTAGTATATTTGGGTGGAAAGCCTTTGGGAGGGCTTACTGTGGAAGACTACATCCAAGTCTATTGTGTAGAGGGGTCTCAAAAAGTAGGGACTTAGATTGCAATCAAATATTTGAAAGAATCATATATGAAGATTCTCCTTTTCACCATTGGCAGGGTAGTAGGATCTGCTTCCTTACATCAAGCATCAAGGACTCAAATGAATATTGCGGTAGAATGTTTGATTCACCTCTTTGTTTGGTGCACAGCATTGCTGAGCAACATGAAGAGACAATTGACTTCGATCCGGAAGGAAAAAACAAAACACTTCAGGTATGGAACTATTTTACTAACATTCTTATTTGAGAGGATTCTAGGGCTTTGGCCCAAAGTCATCTCAACCATCAGTAGCCCCAGAGATCCAAGAATAGCTCAGTGGGTTGATCTGATGAAGAGACTAGGGGGAAGTGAAGTTCCCTGAACCACATGGGATGACGAGTTCTTCCAATGGAGGAACAATTTATCGTGATGGAAGATTATCCCTATGCTAGGATGGATTTTCATGGTGATCCAGATCTAGTCCTCCCACCTGGTGCAGCATGGAGTGCAATCGGTGAGATTGCAATTTTTTATTTTTTGATTATATGATTTTTTTGGACTTTTTCAAAATATGATAATGAAAAAAAAAAATTGATTGAACTCAAATGACTTACAATATTATTCATGATCATGATACAGATATGGGACCAGTCAGACTTGAGGGATACCCAAGGCATAAGCGCCACAGAGGTGAGGTGGATGTTGAAGACCCGGGTAGGACCCTCCATGTTGTCCAGAGAAACTTGGAGAGTTTGACTCGCCAAGTGCCTATGTCTGCAGTAGAGGACTTACTAGAGGCTATCTAGAGATGGGTAGTTAGAGTAGCACGAGACTGGGTGTGGATATTCCGCCATGTAGCGACTGTTATCATGTTCTATAGGAACATGAATGTTGGGCAGGGACCACAGGATTAGATATATAGATTTTATCGGATGATTGTAATATATTTTTGATGCTAAACATTATCGAGCATAAGCCAAAAATTTGTAGGATAGATGGGTTCATATTTTGTATATTTTGAACACTCTGACTATATATATTTATATATGATGTGATGACTCAAATTTATGAAAAATGAATGATGTATTTGATATATTGATTAAAATGTTGAATGATGAATATGCCAATCAATTGCTTGATTAGCCAATAATTTTGCCATCCAATTATCATCTCTAGGAATGTGAATGAATGTTATAAATTGAAATGATCTCTGTAACAAACATACCCTAAAAAATAATCGGTGCAAAAATGGGTCTCGAACCCGATATGTGTTGTTCAATTGCGAAACCACCAGCTTGGAGTCCAAGAAAACTACTAACGAATCAACACCCAAATATATTGTTGCCGAGAGTAGATAAACTACTGCAATGTATTATGCTACATTGTTTGAAGTAGGACCAATGCAAACACCTCTTGAAACCAACAACTGACCGGATGGATAATGAAGTACCCAAGCCGTGAAAGCCAAGTTCCGGGTATGTCTACTAGGACCATCAGCGAAACCAAAATGACTCATAACATCCAACACAACCTGCCAATAGATCAAATGCATCATAATCACACCAAAAACATAAAACTCAAATATGTGCAAAAAATAAAAAATATATACAAAAATCAAGATTCTAGGCCAAAGCCTGGGCATAATACTTCTTCAAATAGAGCCCATTTCTGGGCTCTGCCAACACATTTCTTTCAAAATCAACCAAGGCATAAGCTCCTTTTTTGATGACCTTTTAATGATGAAGGGGCTATACCACATATATTTGAACTTGCCTGCACCCAGGGCATCCTTCTCTTGGGCATAAACCAAGACAAGGTCTCCTTCAGAGAAAACCCTAGGTTTGATCGCTTTATCATACTGAACCTAATTTGTTTCTTATGTGCCTCATTTATCGTGGCGGCATCTCGATGCTACTCATCAAGATGTTCTAGATAAAGGAGACATTCTTCAATACTGGAGGTGTCAGGAAGAAGTTCTACAGCTAACTTAAGTGAAGGAATTTCACATTCAATGGGGAAGATAGATTCCAACCCATAAGCTAGTTGAAACAGAGTAAAACCAGTTGCAGTTTTGACTGGCATCTAGTATGCCCAAAGCGCAGGATACAACATAATGTACCAATTCGATCAAGCTTTATCAATTATCCATTGAAGAATTTCCTTCAAGAATTTTTTTATAGCTTCCACCTACCCATTGGCTTGAGGATAATACAGAGACGAGTGCTCCTACCGGAAACCTAATTTCAGAGCCAATTCAGCCATCATGTTGTTCTGAAAATGACTGCCATGATCAGTGAAAATATCTACAATATTTTTGGGAATACCAAAGAAAGAAATGACTTGATTGAAAAGGAAAAGAGTTGTTGTCTCGCCATCATTCCCAAAAGTAGGCATAGCCTCGACCCACTTTGTGAAGTAGTCTATGGCTACAATAATGTACTTGTGAACTTTAGACGAAGGCAGGTTACAAGTAGTATAATCAATACCCCACTTTGTAAAGGGGTCGACATTGATGACAGGAAAGAGTAGAGCTGGATGAGCATGCATATTTCGAGTATAGACCTGACACGGATGACACCTTTTGACCGATTCCATACAATCTTTGAAAATTGAAGGCCAAAATTATCTTGCACACAAGATTTTATGGGTTGTGGCAAGCCCAGATAAATGACCACCACAAGCTCCATTGTGGCAATCATTAAGCATAACCTCAGCTTCTTCAAGAGTTAAGCATTGCCTAAGGATTGAATCAACCCCGTGACGATATAAAGTGTCACCAATAATCAAGTAACTTTTAGCTAGGTGACGCAACTTACGGCGCTCATCCTTCGAAAAAGTCGAGGAAAAATTCGCAGTCTGGAGATATACTATGAGATCTCCATACCAAGGATCCTCTGAAGAAATGAGAAAAAGATGTTCATCCAAGAAGGATTCATCATAAACCGTCTCTTCTCCACAGGGAAACTCAGAAATCAATTCCGCAAAAACCAATTATTTCTTGGACTTGACATAAACTCAAGATCAAATTCCCAAAAAATCACAATCCATCGATTGTATTTTCCCCCAATCACTTGCCTACTGATAACAAACTAAAATGGATTGACTGTTGCCAAAACATAGGTTTTTTGAAGAAGAATATAATGTCTGAGCTGCTGCACAACATGGATAGCTGCTAAAGCAAGCTTCTCTATCGGAGAGTACCGGAGTTCAAGTCCTACCAAGCCTCGACTAAGGTAGTATATAACATGCTATAAAAGAGCATCGTCTTCCTGAACCAGAACCATACCAATGGTAGATTCTGTTGTCGCAAGATATAAAAGGAAATCCCTACTATAATCAGGTGGACTCAATAGAGGATCAGAGGTCAATGCTTTTTTCAAAGCATTGAATGAGCATTGAGCAAAGTCATCCCAAAAGAATGCAACTCCTTTCTTTAATAATCTCATAAACCCTTTCATAATCTCGACATAATTTACAATGAATCTCTGCAGAAAATTAGCTTTTCCTTGCAGACTTTGAAGTTGATGAATTGAAGATGAGGGAGGAAACTAAAGTATTGCCTCAACCTTGAAGGGATCTACGCGAATCCCTTCTATAGACACAATAAATCCCAACAATCGACTGGATGTGACCACAAAAACACACTTTTTCAGATTCAACTAGATTTTGTAATACCGACATCGTTCAAATACTTGACGAAGGTGAGGATGATCAATTCTCTTACGAGAACGAGTAGCAAAATCATCCAAGTATGCCTCGATAATATGCTTGATGTCGTGGAAGGCATAGGACATAGCCCGCTGAAAAGTAGCTCCAGCATTTTTGAGGCAAAAAGGCATTTTCTTGTAAGAAAAGGTTCCCTAGGGACAAATAAATACAGTCTTGTGCTGATATTCAGGACAGATAGTAATTTGATTATATCCAGAGAAACCATCCATGAAGGGGAAAATATCATTTCCCACACACTCATCGAAAATATGATCTATAAATGGTGTGGGGTAATTATCTTTAGGACATGCTTTATTTAGGTCCTTGAAATTGATTCAAACTCGAATTGTTCCTTATTTCTTGTCTATAGGAACTAGATTCAAAACCCATTATGTCAAAGGAACAGGAAAAATGAATCCTGCCTTAAGCAGCTTCTCCACCTCAGCTTTGATATCTGCTACCTTCCTAGGGTTGACCAAATGAATATTTTGCCTAACAGGCTTATCATTTTCATACACCTTGATCTCATGCTAGACAATACATGGATCTATACTAGGCATTTCCTCATAATACCAAGCGAACACATCCCTAAACTCTCGAAAGAGATTGGTATAAATTTGAACCTCTTCAGGGGAACATTCAGCTCTGATGAAAATATTCTCAATAATTTTGGGATCTCTGGAGATGTTCACCGGGATAGTAGGATAAATCACAGCCATGTTCCCTTCAGCATAAACCTGTGCTAGTGCTAAAGGGTTCAGGACTGGATGAACAGGACCAGAAGACTAAGGGCTTGGAAAACTTGATTCAACTTCACTCAAATCTAGTAGAAAGTAAAATTGATGATGAAAATCATACCATGGTCTCTCTACACTATTCATTGCTTCCAGGATGGCCTCTTCAGATGGAAGAGTGGTATCAAGACAATCCTAGGCTAAAGATGAACTAAGAGTCCAAGCCAAAGCCACATCTCCATCCAATTCCTCCGGTGAAAGAGAAACGGGAATGGACTCTGCAGAGTCAAAAATAGAGTTATAAGAAATATCAGTTGCAGACATTGGAAATTCCATTCCACCCACTTGACCTTCTGCTAATGTGGAGGTAGGAGAAGGTAAGGTCCAAGGGTCCGAAAAATAATGAGTTTTGAAAAAATCTCTTCAAATGGGGGCCCTGGAGGATGAAATTGCATTGATATGAACCGAATGAGGCAGAACATCAAAACTACCCATCAAAGAAGAATACATTCCAACCCCCAAATTCTCAAAAACTGCCTTGGTATCGTTCACCAAAGGAACAGTTGAGTCAGAAGATGCATTCTGATCTACAAGAGAACAATCTAGTTGGTCAACTGTGACGATTCTCCCTTCATGAGGGAAACAAACAATAGGAAATAAAGAGGATGCAATGGCTTCCATCTCATAAATCCAGTTTCACCCCAACAGAAGGTTATAGTCTAATCTTGCATCGACTATCTCAACTTCAATATTAACATTTTTTCCCCCAACACAGATGGGCAAAGCCAAAACAATACCATGCGGCTTGTGAAAATGACCGTCAAATGCAGTCACAAGAGTGGTTGAAGGAATAGCTGTGGGAGATCCAATAGCCTTCCAGCATGCAAGTGACATTACACATGTGGAAGCACCTTCATCAACGACCGTTCAAAGGATATTTCATTTTCGATAACTCTATATAATATGGAAATCCATATGATGAGGGAGTCTCTTTTTAAAATTAGACATATCAAATGTAATCATAAGAGAGTTCTTTGGATCTACAGCCCCAATATCAGTGAGCAAAGCACTTTGCTGAGCAGGACATGACTGGAGCACCTCTAATGTAGACATAGCACAAGGACTCTGAGCCAGATATTCTACAACGGAGTAGTTCTGAGCAGCCTTGGCATTTGGATTAATCGTCATACATTTTGAAGATGCCTTCGACATCCGAGGTATAGGCTCAATAGTAGGCTTCGTAATATGAAGTGGTTCCAAAGTATCAGGAGTACCCTTATCTTTCGAAGACTCAGCTTCACTGTAATCACGAGATCTTGTAGCGATATCTATGTGAGCTCTCATCATATATATGTTTGACGGAATTTCCCCTTCCTGACTGCCCCCAGAGGGAGCCCTAGTATTTTGATTCACACCAGCAATTAATTGCTACTCTTGGGGAAAATGGTTTGTTAGCATAACCTGGGAACTAGAAGAACCTTATTGAGCTAACAAGCGTTGCGCATCCTGAATTTTAAGGCAAAGGTGTGTAAGATGGTCTCCAGTGCACAACATGCATGGAAACTTTACTTTCCTCTTATTGTCCTTTTGACCCTCTCCAACATGATCGTTTGTTTTGTTTGCATTCCCCTTCCCATCCTTGACTTTATTTTTGTTGTTTTGTCCTTTATTCTTCCCATCGGATTGTCGATTTCCTTTGGGGTTAGAATTCTAGACGACATTAATTGCCAAGGATTGAGAAGGATTTGACACACAAGGTACAGCCTGACCAGAAGAAGTAGATTGTATAGACAACTGCTGCAATTGACTAAGTAGGTTAGCTGCACCGCTATCGATCAAACCAATAAGCCCATCACCTTGAGGATTGGGTTTAGTTTTGGACAAGTCCAATTTAGAGTGAGGAGCATCCCAAAAAAATTTATTGAGGACTCCAGACTGAGAATAAATCAGTTCTAATTGCTGAGCCCTAAAAATATCATGTTCTTCAGAAAATACCCCTGACAGGGATATATCTTTAGAAATATTTGGCTGCAAAGACTTCAAAAACAATTCCAGAAGGAATTCATTCAGAATATGGGCTTTAATGATCCTCTTCCTTCTTCTTCATTCCTTAATATGATCAGAAATGTGAGTTTCCTTATCCTGCTGAAAATTGGCTAGGAGGTCAGTCTCGGCATCATAATGGACAGACAACTGAAAGTGGTTTAATAACATCGTAGCCAAATCTCCAAAAGTGGCAAAAATATCCCCAGTTAACTCAATATACCACTTGGTTGCATTTCCAATTAAGGTGTGTTGAAATAACCTCAACCTAATCGAATCATCAATCGGGGAGTTGGATGAACACCAAAAATGGAAAGTGGTGATATGATCTACTAGATCCTCTCCATTCTTCCCTTCAAACTTTGGAATGTCTGAGGGGAGTTTGGTTGGGACCGAAGGCCATCCCGGACTATACCGAATCGGATTGTTAGTCAATTTTGAAAAATCTGGCAAGTTTAACATTGCCAGAAATGGTAAACGAGCAGGAGCTTGAGAATTCCACCCTCCATAGGAAGGATTCCCAACGTTCTGAAAAGAATACCCTGGATTTGGTGAGGTACCAAGTTTCCAAATGTTATTCGTAGAGAATGTTGGGCCATAGGAAAATCCTTGTGACCCAAAATTTGGAGAAGAACCCCCCCACCCCCCCCCCCCCCAAACATGGAGTTGCTATAAACAGGACCATTTCCCCCCACTGAGGTAGTGAATGCAGAGGAAACCCCTTGATAAGGGTTCCAATAATTTGCAAACAGATAAAAAGCCTGAGAAGTACTTGATGAAGGGAAAGGAACATTCCCTTGCTGACCAATGAGAAACTAATTCCTTGCTCCCATTACTATAAAAATAGGATTCCAACCTGTAAAGGTATTAGAACTTTGGCCTTTAGACCATGGATTGAAACCCTGAGTTTGAGAAGAAAAAGACAAATATCCTAAGGAAGGGGTTGAATGAGGTATATTTCCACTCCCAAAGGGGAACCATTGAAAATAAGTTGATCCACTAGCCATAGAGGGTATGGGTGCAGATGCAGCTAAAGCAGCAGAAAAGGAGAAAGAAGGAATCCCACTAGTGGGCATTCCAAATGAAAAGGGATCGGATTGTGAAGCATGTGCTTGGGTGTGACTAGAGCCAAACATAGTAGCACTAGAAGTGATCGTAGATATAGCAATAGTTCCCCCTCCTTCGACTGAAAAAGGGGTTTGAACACTTGCAGCACTCATAACCGAAGCTGTGTTCCCAGTCGTGGCCATCGAAAGGTGTGAATATGATGGATAAGGACTTGCGGGTCTCTGAGACTCTGGTCCGATGTATTGAATGATGAAAGGATGATCACCAGGAAGAGGAGATGGAAGAGACTCAGTAGGCTGAGGGACTTCCTCTACTTCTACTTCTTCTATAGGAAATAAAACTCTCGAGATGAGTGAGGTACCCCTCTCTGTACTAACACCAACACCAAAACTACCCACAAAAACAACAAGCACAGACAAAGGATCTCTCTCTGTTGTGCCTGAAACCACTGGGTGAAAATCACCCTCCAAATTACTTCTACACCTTCTTGAAGAAGGCTCGGCACTCGCAGGAGACAACCCATGAAACCTCCTTGATCGACGAGGTGATCGGCCAGCCACTTTAAGAGATTTATTTTAGACTCAAAAAATATATGAAGCTAAGAAATATACGAGCAAAGAACACACTCTAAAAAATTCCTAAGATCCATCCAAACAAGCAGTTTTCAAGTATTTCTGCTCTGGGTGATGAAGACCGGGCACCAAAATACAAGAAAGCGAAATAATAGGACCTCCCGAAAGCAGTCTGGGGTAATTACAACCTATAACTACTAGCGAAGGTAACAGAAACAATTACGCTGACCTCCTAACAATAGCCTTTGTCGATGCAAGTACCCAAGCTTCGCAAGGGCACCCTCAAGAAGTACTGATGGAAGTGATGCAATGTCTACCTCAGGTACCATGGGTATTCCCCCCGCAGTCACCTGTGTGGTCCCTAGGATAGGAAACTATGGGCACCAATCCGTATCGGTAGCCGGGCAGAAAGGTCTTAGGTCAAGATTCAGCAAATAGGAGAGGGGGTATCTCTCTTCTCTGCCAGCACTATCCCTCACGCTTGACTCTCTGAAGGAGAGCTTTCCCGGTCCACTTAATGGTGTTGGATTTCACTCATTAATCAACTTCTATGTTTAATAGTTTTAGCATCCTTGGAGAGTTAACTCTCCACTCACCTAATCCAAGGCCCTACAATGTAGCTAGTTGGTGTATAATTAATGACAATAACACAAAAACTGCTAGTTGCTTTTAATTTATATCGCTTCTTTTATGTGGGTTGTTATTTAAGTCAAGGGTGCACGAAAGTGAAACTGATGGTGTTTTTAAGACACAAAAGAAACCAATGAAAACCAAACTACATGCAAATGCAATGATTTCCTTTCGATGAAGAGTGATTTCTACACAGGTTCTACGAAACTAATAAACAAAAAAATTATTTTCTTTTCAGACACTCACAACTCAGAAAATTATGAAAAAGACTAAAATATGCTTGAATGCACTTAATGCAAACTACCAATGATATGAAAATCCTAACATGTTATTTCTAAATAAGCAAAAAGGAGTCTCTAGAAAAAAAAAAAGGTTTAATCACTTTTCGACAGTCAACAAGGCTAGTTCCAAATCAAAACTCATATGTATAAAAACACCAAAATGCACTTGACATAAAAGAGGGAAACCAAGAGTAGAATTCCTTCCAAATCAAGCCACGAACCGAAGACTAGAAACTTAACCAAAAAGCTTCAAAAGATTAAAAAGAAACCGTAAACAAAGCTGGAAGCAAAAAGCAACGAAAAACATAAGATGTTTTTGGGCTTTTCAACTTATAAAAGAAAGAAAAGAGATTTCAAGAAGACAAATGAAACTATCTAGAAATTGAATCAAGCAAACATGAACACCAATCAAAGGCTTCAAATTACTCAATCCAACCGTGCAACTTTCGTAGTGGGGCTTATTCGATCAAAAAGAGGCAAGAAACTCAATCAATCAACTCAATATAATAGCATAATCTTGCAGCGAACAGAAACTCCAAAAAATAAAAAAAGAGATCTTTCAAAATTTGCAACAAGACAAGTCTTACAAAATCAAGAAAACCAATTACACCAAGAAGGCAAAAATCAAATGTGAAGCAATGCCTAAGGCCAAGAAGAGAAAACGAGTAAAATCTCGATGTTTTGAATGTTCAAGACAACCAAGAATCTTCAGGGAAAGATCTTGGTGCTCAAGCCACAATTACAAACACACAAAAAAGGGATTTCACCAAATGTCTAGGTCTTCATACAAGAAAGAGATAAACACATAGAAAATCACTTTAAACACAGTCCAGAGACCTTCAAGACACTACGGGAATAGCTCAACACAGACAAACAAGACCATAGGGGCTAGAAACTAAAATTTTCAAATTTTCCCAGGCACACGCACTTTTTCAGAGAGAAACAAGTGTGCATACATGATTGTAACAAATGAAACTCGCGTATACGTAAGTCCCTTTGAAAAAATATCATGTATACACGACTGTGTAAAGAAAAAACTGCATATGTGAAAAAATATAAGAAAAAAAACAAAAATTCAAGCCTGATCAAGAGACCAGGTCTTTTGTCTGACTAAAAAAGGACTTGCTAGACTGAAAAAAGTGATAGAAACTGTTAGGAACCTACAAGAAAGATGGAACAACCCAAACGGGAAATCACAAGAATTTGATCCCCAGCAGAGTCGCCATTTCTGTTTCGGGAAATAATACCCTAAAGGTCTTGGGTTGACAACCTTCACAGATCAAGGGCATGTCATTCAAGAAGGACTCACTTTAACCAAATTCTATACTAAAAACTAGATCCTACTGGTTCCAGAACTTACCCGAAAGTCCCTTGGTTGATGTAGATCTCGTGGGGTGCAAACCCCCTGCAACACTTTGTACTTTGAAACCTATAAATCCACAAAGAACGGACACAAAAACCTAGTTTTACATCATATATAATTCCTATATGTCAGTGAAAACCATACATAATATGATGAAAACAATATGAAGCATTCAATTAATGATTATTACGCATGTATCAAGCATCATAAACACATGAACATCGAGAACAAGATGGCTCTTCTTATTATTAATGACACATACAGTAATAAAAACGTGGAGAGATCACCTGAATCCTACCACAGCCTTCGAGCATACTGTCCTCTAGATCCATCCAGCCCTAGCCTCGCAAGAATTTTTCCAAGATGTATGCACAATAGATGTCATATAGGATGATGAACATCTCAAGAAAACAAGGGTTTCCTTAATATACCTGGGAAGTGCAGGAGGCACGAGAATATCAGACTTGAATAGGGCTCCAACAGAGTATAATATCTATATTTTTATCTCTCCCTTAGGCCATTCCTTTCAGGGGATATTATACTCCCTCAAATTAATTTCTGTAGTTAGGAGTAGTTGGGCCACAGGCTGGGGTGGTTGAATTACAGGAATAACCATCAAACCCGCCTCAAATATAGGGAATTTATATATGTTTTAATAATTAAAAAGGTATACGCAGATCTCTATGAATGGACCTGCGTGTATACGCAGAAAATTCTGGGCAGAGTCATGTATGGGTTTTAAGATATTATTTTTTGAGAAATTTTCCAAGTCTGGGGGAAAGGGTGCCCAAGGCCAAAGTGTAAATCATAAAGTACATGAAGGTGATAAATGATACTCTAACATAACCTAAGTTTTCAAGTGCAGTCAAATGTCTTCAAAAATGGTCAAAAGAAGGAAATTAGGAGGTTAAGTGTCAAAATAAAACAACAAGAAAATCATGAGTTTGTTGTTAAGTGACTAAAGTTATCAAGATTCCAAAAATGACCAAGAAAACAAAATTAATTTGTGTCAGGGCACCTGCATGAGCAACACAGAAGTGGCCAAAAGGAAACATGGTGGGCATGATTTACAATCTTGGAAAAAATATAGATGTCATTGTCAAAAGCAGTAAGAGGGGGAAGAAAGTTATATTTTCAAAATCACCCACCAAAGGATCATTTTTATGCTTAAATCACCTCCTGCAAAAAGGTAAAGGAAATATCAATAAAAGGATAAAAAGATCAAAAGAAAACATTATAAAATTTGGGTTTTGTTTTTTAATTGTTTTTTCCAAGGCTATAAAAATCCTATGTCTATCACTCAAACTCATTTTTCATATGCAAAAGAGGAGAGAAAAGCCTTCAAGTGAAAAATCAGGTTTTCCGGCAAGTTTCGAGTAGGAGAAGCCCTGCGCTGCACTCCTGAAAATGTGTGCTACATGCCTATGGGTGCTCTCTTTGTAAACCGCAACAGGACACTCATGTTCTCTTGTAGTAGTATGCTACGCATTTACCGCACATAGGACTGCCCAACCGACTCGCCCGGGCGCTGCGCGCAAGGTGCGTTCAATGTTACCCTTTCTGCATGTAGGATTGTCCGACACCATTCAGTGCAGGGGCCCGACACCACTCCGTCCGGCATATGTTACGTGCTAGGCCATTCAGGCCTGACTTGAAAGCCGTACAGAAGGCTGCATCTTGGCATGTGCTACACTCAGTGTCATTCAGGCTGACCCAATTGCGTTCAGACTCTGCCACGCTACGCGTTGGGCCATTCAGGCTTGCCAAGGAGAGCCCGACACCTCGTGCAGCTCTGCCCCTGCTATGGTTCTATGCTGTGCGTTTAGCTAGGAAGTTCTTTAAGCCATTGCAACCCTCAAATGCACTCAAAACCCCTCCAAATTCTTGCTTGGCATGTCCTTAAGTTTCTATAAGAGGTATTTATATTTTCTACCCCCTCTCATGTTATTTTAAAGGTCAAAATTAACAAGAAATATGAAGAAAAGAAAAACCCTAAAGGAAGAGATAAGTTTGGTCTCCATGCTAAGAAGTGGCTCTTTTACCAAATAACATCTGCATTTGCATAACTAGCCTTGACACTACTGTATCCTCACCATCCCACTCACCCTCTTCATATCATTTCACAAGCAGCTTCAAGATTTTGATTTCAAAGCAAGAGTATAGGAAAAAATGCCTAGAGAAGGCAGTGTTGACAGTGGTAAGGGAGGCCAAAGGCTTAGGGGACGACAGAGAAAGGGTGGGAGAGAAAACAAGTTTGAGCCTTTGAGCACCAAGGAGTTGAAAGCCTCCCCTACCATAGTTTCATATTTCAAAGAGGTAGGATGTTTTTATTTCTGTGAAAAAGTAAAAAGATTCAAAAGTCACCCTGAGTTGACCATAATTTTCATCCTAAACCTTCATAACCACCAAGTACACCTAGCTAGGGTAAATTTTGAGTTGTCCACCAATAAAATTTCTATGACCACTGGGACACCTTGCATGGGAGAAAAATGGTTCAAACAGGTGAATTTAAACTTGAGCCATTACCAGCCTGTCTTGAAACCAAGATACCAAGCTGATTGCAACATTATTTTTCCCTATTCCCATATGTTTGAAAGATATGCCCCTTTAATGAAATTCATCATGAAGTATTTTACATGCAAGGGGGGGTTTTCTAGACTTTATTCCTACCATATAATACTTCTTATGAACTTCACTAGGGTCAAGCTACTACATTTTCCTTATTACCTTTATAGAAGTATTGATAAGATGTCATACATTGTGCAAAAGAGGCCTCCTTCACAACAAATGCAGAGTATTTTCCACCGTTCTCTTATCAAGATGATTGTGTTGCATCAATTAGAGCAACAGGGTATCCCATGGGAAGTATTCATCGCCCATGATGTTTTCACAAATCCACAGCCTATTCCTCTGTAAATTTTACCCTCATCATCGCATCCACCTTCCTCATTTTCTCCATCAACCCCCACTGACCATGATTTTTCATCCACACATGAATCCTCTCCCCAAGAGAACTTCCCTCCTTCACCTTCTCCTTAAGCATCAGAACAAGAAGAAAGTGATGAAGAACAAGAGGAAAACAATGACAAAGAGGAAAATGACAGCCAAGAAGAAAATTATAGTCAAGAGGAAGAGTAAAATGAAAATGAAGAAAGTGGTGATGGTGAAGAAGAAACAAAGGACAATGAGGAAGAAAATGACAATGATAAAGAGACAGTTTAGAACAAGATGACCATGAAGAGGTATATTTTGAAGATAAGGGCAATGAGCCCAATAGTGAAGAAGAAACATATGCAAGCAATGAAGAAAAAGAAGAAGGAAGTGAGCCAAATGAGGAGGAAGAAACAAATGACAATCAAGAGATAGAGGCAAAATTTGAAGAAGAGAAAAAGGCAGAACTAGAAGAAGATAGTAGTAAACATGACAGTTATAAATATGAAAATAGTGAGCATGGAAGTGGGAAAAACAATGACACTAATGAAAAAGAGATAGGAAATGAAGAGACAAATTATGAAGACAAAGGCAGTGAATGGTGAAGTGGTGAAGAGAACAGTGACAAAGAGGCCAGCCATGAAGATGAAAATGCACAATACAATGATGAAGACATTGATGAAAACACCTCTAATAGTGACAACACAGAGAATGATAGTGCTGCAAACATAGAGGATAACAATGCAAAAGATATTGAAGAGGATGACAATGATGAAGATCATGATAGCGATGATAGCATGGGGGAAAATGAAAGTGCCTCTCAAGAAGGCAGTCAAGAACAAAATGAATAGGACACAAATACAGGGATTATTAATGAAAACAAAAGCAACCTTAAGGTCAATCATGAAGAAGATATTCAAATGAAACTTATCAAGCCTTTTCCTCTCACATATCAAAAAGGGGAAAGGCATGTGTTTGCTGCCTCCAAAGGGAAAGGGACCATCCCATCCTCCTCAGCTCAAAGGCTTGACAAGGGCAAAGAAAATATGAAAAAATATAATAAAGGTAAGGGAGGCAGGAAAACTACTCAAAAGCCACAATTCATTGACCTAGACAATGATAATGAAGATGAGGAGGTGGCCACTTGACTACTTCTCCAGAGAAAAGATGAACAAATCAGGGAGTGTGAAAGGGATTTTGAGATGGCACAATGTATCATTCAGTATTACAAGAATGAACACAAATACTTCAAGAAGATAAAAAAGGGCCTTGCTCTCCATAAAAATATGACCAAGCATTACACAATGAAAAACAATATTTTTATGCCAAACTGAAGGAAGCCCTCAATGAAATTCAAGCACTAAAAGAAGAAAAGGGCAAAGCTAAGCTTGGAATCTTGGCACAAGCCTCTCTACAGGTCTCCCAAAACCCATGAGGCACTCATCCACCAAATTTGGGAGAATTTTGACAAGTTTTGGTTTTTTGCTAATTTTGAGGCCAAGCGGGTAGCACACATGGTGCTACGCTCTTTTTCATAGCATATTCAGGAGGAAAGGCTCACATTTTTGGGATCCTCATAAAAAATATAGCATTCTCACAAAGTTTCAGAACAATTGGAGTTGTTTTGGTCCTCCAAAAGGGTAAAAAACACCCAAATTTTCACCATTCTGCCTTCTTTTCAAGACATGTGTTGCACCTTTACCAACATTGGCATTTTTGGCTTTTTAAAAGGTTACAGAGTTCCAATCAAATAAAAAAGGGTAGATCTGGAAGACTTCAAGAGATTTCCAACGAGCCATCACGGATCCTATTCCGACATCAGGAAGGCCTTCAAAACATTGTTGCAAGATGACCCATTTTTCCTGCTCCTGTGCTATGCCCTTAGCATGGAAATTCCACCTCAAACACATTGTTGCGCCCTTAGCAAAGGGAAAGTCAACAATGTACTCTTGGAAAGATTTAGGAGGCTTTTTAGACCTCAAATTTCATTTTATTTGCTAAAAATGTCCAAAAAGATATTTTGTTTTAGATATTTTGTGCCTTGGGCCTTGCAAGGTCTCAAGGACAATAGTGACATTTCTGATTAGCCAATAGGCTTCTAGATACTCTATTAGGTTTTTCTCCTCCTTTCTTGTTAAAAATGCATTTAGGACTCATTTTTAAAGTTGGCTTTTGATGTGTTTTGAGAGCAATGCATGGTTCTTTGAGGTTGAAGAGAAATTTGGTGTTATGGAGCTTGTGAATGATATGCTTTGATTGATGATGATGAAAGCTTTCTTGTAGGATCCCTGAGCTTGGTGAATGGTGATGTGTCTCTAATTTTTTCATGTTTTCTTGTTTATCATTATTTCCATCTTTATATGTTGCAGGAGATCAAAAAATTATAGGCTAAGAAATGTTGTTTGAGGCACCTTAGTCCTCCTGTTTGCTACTGTCTTTATGTTTTCCTCTGTTGGGTGTGTTTAAGGAATTCTTAGTTGCTCCTTAGGCCTCTTTATGCTTGTTTATTTCATCTTTGAATTAATATGCTAGTTTCCAAATATTTTTTATGGCAAGCCCTAATTATTTGATTCTATCTAAACTCTGTTGTGAAATCTCTCTTTGAAGTATTACTTGTTAGGTTAAGTCAAGGAGGTCTTGTTCTGATCTTGCCCTTTGTCCATGCCTATCATTTTGCCTCAAAGTTCTGTATAGCTTGATTGATGATGTCTAGGAGTTCCCTCTTCATTGGTTAATTTTATTTTTCATCTTATATGTTTTCAAACTTTCTAAGTGAAATCACTGAAGTTAGATAGGATTTCTTACTTTTTGTGTTTCACTAAATTGTTCATCTTGAATGTCTATTTGTTTAAAGTATTTTCATTGAGTTAATGGTTTTCCCTATCTCATGATTATTATCTTTTACTTATCAGTATTTGAGACCTTCTTATTTACGAGTATATGACAAAGTATTCTTAACTTCCCTTTGCCCTACCTTGTTTCCCCAACTTAATGTCCATTTCACTTCACACATAACCTTAAAAGATCCATTGACTACACTAGATTTTCCCTATGATGCACTCTGACTCATTATTGAGATATCCATGACATTCATAGACTCCATAGCCCAATCATTTTATGACCTTTCATTCCACCTATTCTACTTGATCATTTTACCCAACCCAACCAAACAAACAAAGCCCTAAAACTTCACAACTAGCCTAAAATCAACCATCTAAAGCAAAACAAGTTCACATCCTTTGCATACAATATAGAGAGCCCTCTATGAGTCCAGGAAGGCTAGGTTTTGGGACTCCAAATACTGGCTTCATGTTACCTTGTGCATTTGGTCTATCAATCTACTAAATCATGAGACCCTAACATTTTAGCGATCACGGTGGGACTCTGAGAAAATAACATCCTAAGCCCTCCTTATAATCTTAGGAACACTCCTGTCAAGTATTATCTATTGATTTATCGCCACCTCATGGGACCTTCTGAGTAAGTAACAAGCTTATACCTCCTTCAGATAATTCAGAAGCCCTTGTCAAACAATATTCTATGATTTGTAATAACTTCATCACTATCACTAACACAATGGTGATCGTGATGGGACCTCTGAGTCAGTGACAATCTAAGTATCCCTTAGGACTTCAAAAACCCTTATCAAATCATAGAGAACTCAAACTGTCAGTCAAAGAGTATAATTTGGTTGTTTCACCATCCTAGCAAAATGATGACTCAGCTGTAGGACACTCTCACAAAACCTAAGGCTACATAAAGGAAGTCAGAAAACCCCAAAACATCCCTAGATTGGTTTTTTTTTAAGTTATTGGTGGTGGACCATAAACATAAATCCTTAAAACAGAAAAAAAATATCCACCTGGCGACTACACTAGCTTCCAGTAGGCCTACTACTCCACTAGTTCTCATAGACCTCCCTACGAATGCATTAAAAAAATCCTAATTATGCTGATGGTGGACACCAAAGTTGAAATCCTCCACCTAGTGACTCCACAACTCTCTAATGACTCCACTGGTAGAAGACTCTAGATAGGTTGAAAAGATGCAGTGACACTTTTTGATTAAACAAAGATGGATCCAAGTATAAACAGAGAGGCAAAGTTAGAGATGTTGATAGATAAAATCAGAAAAATGATGCATATAGTTGGTAGGAAAGAGGAAAAGCACAAGGTTGAGGTTGGTGTTGCCTATTCAAAACAACCTATTCTTTTTCCTTGGGAAGAACAAACTCAGTCACTACAAGACAAGAATAACAAATAAAATATGCATAATGAGCAGGATTGCAAAGAAGAGAATGAAGAAGGTTGGCAAGTAGGTACTAGTTACTTTCCTACATCTTATGCTTCACTATTAAGAGAGAATTTCAAGCAAGTTGTAAATAGAAACATATAGAAGTTCTCTAATGAATCAATCAACCATCTTGAAATCACAAAATCTGAAATAAAGAAGGAATCAACACATTTAGAATCTCTACCCTTATGTTTTAATTCATTTCATATTATAAAAATAAATTGGCACCTTGAGAATCTATTAGAGGCAACTCATGAATCTCATGCTCAAAGTAACTATCACGAAAATCAAGAAGATTTGGTTCAGGATGAAATCAATCAAGGAATGAAAGAAAATCCACAGGATCTCTCTAAAGGCACAAGTCATAATTCATCATCTTTTCTAGGTGAGGCTCAAGAAGACTCTCACCCTCTCAATCAGCTTTCACAAGAGAAAGAGAATTGTTGTAGTTATTTCCAAAGAAAGAGAAAAATGCCCCCTTTTTTAACTAAAGAAGAAATAAATTAGTTTCTAAACATGCAGACAGCCTCTAAGCCCTCATGTGAACAAAATATTTCTATTTATCCTCTTTCTAATCCTGTCTACCATAAGTCAGAAAGTAAACTTGTAGATCAATTCAAAGAAGAACAAACTGATAATCCAATATGTTTGACTAGTGAAATTATTTATGTTGATAATTCTCCAAATTTTGATCAATCTGATGATGATGATGTTCTCCAAACATAAGATAACCTTGCAGAGACATCAACAATTGATTTGTGGGATTAAGTTCACTATCATCATATTGAAAGCAGTAATCATCCAAGACAGGTCACCTATGACACTGATGAGGAAAGGCTTGAAATTTTAGAAGTAAGTGAAGAGTCTCTGAATCTTTTCTCTAATTCACTTCAATCCATCAGAAATAACTTTCACATAATTGGAAATCAACAGTCTTTCAGCTTTGATGTTGAGGTTGAGGAGGATGATGAACTTCTTGAGAAAATTGTGAATAAGAAGCCTTCTCTGTTGGAAAAATACTGAGAGGGGGGGTGAATCAGTATTTTGAGCTGACTGACAAATTTTTATTTTTCCTTTCTCTTAAAACCATATGCTACATTACTGCATCCAACTTGTATGTCCAGAGATCTTTACTTAGATCATTGCATCATTTATTCATCAGATAGGCAGTAAGCATGAACAGAAATAACAGAACAAACCATCAAACATAAGCAACACATATGAACACTAGGATTTAAGGTGGAAACCCAATTCGGGAGAAAACCACCGCTGTTGTTATCTCATACTTCAATATTTATTATAAAGAGAAATTCTTACAATTTTATGCTGGCGCAGACTTATACCAGCACGCAGGCACCCACCTACAGAAGGCTACATCTTTCTCTCTTTTACCAGCCTTTCCTGGAAGGGAGCTACAACCCCCTATTCTCGTTTACCAGCTACCACTGGAAAGGAGCTACAACCCCTTCACTGAAGGCTTCGACCCTCAGCACTAATGCAGACCACGTTTCATCAATTTTCATACTGGATCCACCAGATTCCATTCGACATACCTTACTGGCCACCAAATTTATTCATTCAGTAGACTCACACCAGTTCTTCATGATTTCGTCCGTCGTTCAAAACCAGAGATTCATCATCGTCAAATCATTATATCCATGGGTGCATCGTAGTTTCAGATTTATCAGTTAAGAACAGAGTTCGCCCATACAGATATTTCTTAGGGAAATTTATTCATTTTCAACCCTTACAATGCACACCTCGTTCTCTATTTCTTTTCTCCTTATATAGTTTTTCCTTTTGTAAAACCATGAGTCAAAACCATCCAACTACTAATGGTATTCATATTAAAATTCGAACCAATTCAAATTGAAAATTCAATCTTCGTTCTTCCATGCACGAAATGTCCCAAAGGTATTCTTTTTCTCTACCAAATAATACTGTAGCCAAGGTTAAGTAATATTAACGTGCCGCTGAGGGTTTTACTTTCTTTTTATTGGAATTTTATTTATCAAATTTGTGGAATTTGATAAATAAATATTATTCACACCCTTTGACAATTAAATATTAATAATCCACGCTTTTATCAAATGGCCTTTTTTAAAGTAGACCTTTGGATCCGGCCCCACATGCATAATCGACGGCTTAATCAATATTATTTAAAAAACTGGGGCCCATTGCTAACAATCAACCCAATCGAAGGGTTCACGTTCCATCGCGCCACAACATCCAATCCGACAGATATCGCTTGGGCAACTTTCACGGGAAATAATGCGCGATGGCGCGCCGTACTGGTGTTATTCTTCGTGCATCTTCCAAACACAGCCACTGTCTGATGGCATCTTCCCAGATCAATGGCGCATAATAATATCGCTGGGTGTCCTGGGTCGAACTATAACGTGCGATGGCACACGGTGACAAGCGGTTTTCCGTGGGTCTCCTTGCCACGTGTCAAATGATTTATGGAATCGCTCCCAACTCCTCAAATACCGCTCACTCTGCATAGGTGGTGCGATGAAAACCATAAACCGCCTTCACTGTTCACTCAGTCATGGTTCCGCTCTTCCACGCAGGGTTCCGTCGCCTTTTCAATGTATTGTTATAATTAAATTGCGCTTTAATGTTTTTCCTTTTATTACAGTTCCATTGCTAAGTTTAACGCTTTCAGGATACATTCTTTACACCGGTTGCTGCCTTCCGACCTCGACACAACACAATGTCACTCTGTCTTCAATTCTGCTATGATATATATAATATATCAACCTTCCATTGCATGTTCAAGGTTCTATCCTATCACAGTTCTGCTTCTAACTGCACATTCAAGTTCTTGATTCCACAAGCTGATCACTGTACTATGGTCCATCACAATTATAATCTTCGCTACATTCATCATATCTCTTCAACCATTAATTCCTTCAATTTATACACTAAATTTTTAATTTCAAATCCTTGCCACAGGGTTTATGATGTTTATGGACAATGATTCATAGTTGTCCACAGGGACTCAACTAACCTTCCTTCTGAATTTTATCAAGAATATACAAATAATTCACAGAGAAATGCAGAACCTTTTTCTGTTTGATGGCCCTTTTTTTTTCTTCTATACTATCTCTAGACAACTTTCAATTCACTGCTTGTCCCTGCTCCTTGACTGATACTGCTCTTTATAGCTCAAACTGTAGATGCACTCTTTCTTTGTTCTTCTCTGCTACATTTAGATCTCAATTCCTTTGCCACATCCTTTTCCATCAATGACAATATTACCAACAATCTCCCCCTTTGGCATTGATGGCAATACTCTTATAGAAGCCCTTTGTTACGCTTCCTCCCCCTTTGACATCAATGAAAAAGATTTGACAATACCATGCTCCCCCTGAGATCATGCTGCATCTTCATAATATAAACAATATGACTTATAAATGCCAAAAATTCATCCTTTTCATATGACCAATGCTCCCCCTTAGCCTATGCATTCAGAGATTTTCAACAGCACCTCACAACCAATTTAAGCTTCTATATTTAAGTAGATATAATCTTCTACATGGAAGAGACTACTCCCAGTTTCTATATGAGATATTCGAATGCTTCCCTGGGTAGAGGTTTGGTAAATATATCAGCAACTTGTTCTTTGGAGGGAACATACTCCAATTTCACCTTTTATTCAAGCACTTCTTCACGTAAGAAGTGATATTTGATGGGAATGTTCTTGGTCTTGGAATGCATAACAGGATTCTTTGAGATACTGATGGCACTTGTTTTGTCACACATAATTGAGATTGGAGGTGAACATTTTATTTGAAATTCTTGTAAGGTTTGCATCATCCAGAGAAGTTGAGTGCAACATGATGCGGCAGCCACATATTCTTCTTTTGTTGTAGATAAAGCAATAGAGCTTTGCTTCTTGCTAAACCAAGATACTAACAGGGGCCCCATATAGAATGCACCACCACTAGTGCTTTTCCTATCATCAACACTTCTAGCCCAATATGCATCAGTGTATGCATGAAGAGTAAGATCAGCATTCTTTGGATACCATAGTCCAAAGTCTTGAGTTCCTTGTAGATATTTTAATATTATTTTCACAGCCTAAAGATGAGACTCCTTTTGATTAGCTTGGAATCGTCCAACAATCCCAACTGCATGCATGATGTCTGGTCTTGTCCCAGTGAGATAAAGTAGACTTCCTATCATAGATCTGTATTCTGGTTGATTCACCGTGAGGGAATCATCATTAGAACTGAGATTACATCCGGTTATCATTGGTGTACTTCCAGGTTTGCAATCTTCCATGCCATATTTCTTCAAGATTTGTTTGAGGTATTTTTCTTGTGATAAGAATATGCCATATGTTGCTTGTTGCACTTGTAGGCCAAGAAATAATGTTAGTTCCCCAAATAAAGACATTTCAAATTCTTGCTGCATATCAGAAGCAAATTTCTGACTCATAGACTCTTCATTACTTCCAAAAATGATATCATCAACATATACAACCACAATCAATAGTTTGTCATTTTCAGTTTTTTTGTATAAGTTGCTATCAGAAAACCCCTTTGAAAATCCTTGTTGATGAAGATATTTGTCAAGATGATAGTACCATGCCCTTGGAGCTTGTTTGAAACCATATAGAGCCTTTTTATGTCTACAAACAAGTTTTTCATCATTTCCCAAAATGAATCCTTCTGGTTTTTCTATGTAAACTTCTTCTTCTAAATCACCATTGAGAAAAGCAGATTTAATATCCATTTGATAAACTTTGATTTGTTGGAAGCTTGAAAAAGAAAGAAACATTCTTATGGCTTCAAGTCTGGCTACAAGAGCAAAAGTTTCTTCAAATTATATACCTTCTTGTTGAGCATACCCCTTGCAAACAAGTCTAGCTTTATTTCTTATAACTTCCCCATTCTCATTTAACTTGTTTTTGAATATCCATTTAGTTCCAATGATATTTTTGTCATGAGGTCTTGGTACTAATTCCCAAGTGTGATTATTTTCAATTTGATCAAGCTCTTCATTCATGGCTTGAATCCAACATTCATCTTTGCTAGCTTGATTGAAATTGTGTGGTTCAATAGTGGATAGAAATTCCAGATAGCTAGAAGATCCTACAAGAGTCCTTCTTGTTTGTACACCTGATCCCTTTTCTCCCAAAATTTGAGATTCTGGATGATTCTTTTGAACATATCTGGATGGAGCCTTTTCAGATAAATCATCTTCGGGTTCTTCATTGGGTTCACTGTTTGTATCATTACTATTTGATGTAGAAGGATATATTTCATCATCGTCGTCTTCAATTGTTGTTTGTTTTTCTTCTTTTGGAGCTGTTGGAGACTCATCAATAACAACATCTATACATTCAACAATTTTTTGAAGTCTTTTATTGTAACATTTATATGCCCTACTCCTAGAGGAGTAACCAAGAAATATTCCTTCATCTGCTCTGGGTTCAAACTTGCCAAGTTTTTCATCATTATTTTTGATAAAAAAATTTCTTCCAAAAATTCTAAAATGCTTTACAGTGGGAGAATTACCATACCAGAGTTCATATGGAGTTTTATCACTATTTACACGAACATGTGCCTTGTTAAGAATATTTACTGTTGTATGTGCTGCTTCTCCCCAAAATGTGTCAGGTGTTCCGGAATCATCAAGCATGGCTCTAGCCATTTGTTGAACTATTCTATTTATTCTCTCTGCTACGCCATTCTGTTGTGGAGTGACAGCTACAGAAAATTGTCTTTTTATGCCATGTTGTTCACAAAATTCAAGGAATTCATTGGATGTATATTCTCCTCCTTGATCAGATCTAAGACACTTGATTTTTAGATCTAATTCATTTTCAACCAGTGCTTTGAATATCTAAAATTTCTCAAATGCTTCATCTTTGTGTTTAATCAACCCAATCCAACACATTCTAGAGAAATCATCAATGAATAAGATATATTATTCTTCACCACGTGGTGACTTTTTCCTCATAGGTCCACATATGTCAGTATGAATGAGTTCAAGAGGCTTACTTGATGATCCTTCCTTGGCATTAAATTTTACTCTAGTTTGCTTACCGAATTGGCAAGATTTGCATATGATATTTTCATGTAGATAAATATTGGGAAGATCACGAACAACTTTAAGTCTGCTTGATTTGTTGATTTGAGAGAAGCTCAAATGCCCCAACCTTCTATGCCATAGCCAGTTTTTTGAAGATTTACTCAAGTAACATTGTTCTTTGTAGTTCTTTAATACATACAGGTTGCTTGGAGTCCTTTTTCCTTTTATAATTGTTTTACCTGTATCAAGATCATGTACCACACATTCTTCTAAACTAAAGACAACTTCAATTCCTTGATCACACATTTGACTTACACTTAACAAGTTATGCTTTAATACATCCACATACATGAATTCATTAGCTTTCACCTTTTCTTTTAGAAAAATAGACCCTTTTCCCTTAATGACCACAGGAGTATCATTTCCAAATGTAACATTCTTTTCCTTTTCTAGAGCACTATATGCAAGAAGTTTGATTTTTTCACCTGTCATGTGTCTTGAGCATCCACTATCAATGTACCATTGGTTTTCTTCATCTTCTGCAAATAACGCTATGCCACAATTTTCAACCTGTAATTCCTTCTTTTTCCATACTTTGGAGCTTGAAGGAACATGTTCTTTTGGCTAAACCTTGCTCCTGCATTCAGATTCTTCATGGCCAAAGTTATTGCAATAAGCACATTCAACTTCATTTTGAAGAGGAGAGAAATTGTTATAGGTATTCTTCTTTGTTTCAATATCAATCCTTTTCTTTCTTGCTTCTCTTGTCATGATGGTTTTATATGCTACACATTGAACAACTTTATGACCAAAATTGTGACATGAGAAACATTTTCCATTGAAGGAAAAAATTCTACGATCATAAAATCTTCTTCTTGAATTTACCTGTTGATTGGTGTTTCTTTGAAAGTTAGTGTTTTTTGAATTGAGATGATCATGCTTTATCTGCAAAGATTCTTTATTCCCTTGCTGAGTGGCAGCATGTTGTAAACCAGCAGTAGCTGCTTTTAGATAATTTGGTGCTGAAGGATGAGAATATTCTCCGATATATCCAAGACCTGTCTTTATAAGGGGAGAATTTTGTACCTGGATAATCTCATCTAAGGTTTCAGATCCTTTAGCAAATCTAATATTTAGAGTCTTTACTTTCTCAAGTTCTTTTCTTAGACTTACTACTTCACACTCTAATTTCTCATTGTGTTTCTCCTTTTCTTCAAGCTGATTTTTCATAGTTTCTATGATTATTTTACTCTCTTCTAAGAAAATTTTGAGATTATTGTTTTCATCAAGAAAATCACCGTCTTCTAGAGCATCCACAAAATTATCCTTTTCTTCTCTAGATTCCTTTTCAAATGCCATGAGAAGTCTAAGATCTTGTTCACATTCTTCCTCACTATCAGATAACCCATCACTATCTTCATGAGTATAGTAACTCTTTCTGGTGCTAAAACGATTCCTATTCCTTCTTGCTACTTCCTTCCCCGTTTTATGTGTTTCTTTATAAGGACACTTAGCAACATAATGACCAACTCTTCCACAATCAAAACATTTGAAAGGAAGCTTACCTCTGAACTGTCCTGTGCCAAGTTAAAGTTTCTTTACAAAGTTTATCTCATCTTCTTCTCAGATATATCCTGATCCTTCTATTTTTTGTACTTCCTTCCCTTTTGTAGAAGTTCTAAAGACTTCTTCTTTGACTTCAGATGGTCCTCCTCTTCTCATTTCATATGCAGTTAGTATGCCATGAAGTTGCACCACAGTAAGATTTTGAAGATCCTGCTTTTCTTCATGAGCAGAAACTTTTGACTCAAATTTTGTCGTTAGTGATCTTAAGACTTTCTCAACCAAAGTAGATTCGGTTATTGTTTCTCCCAGTTTTCTCATACTATTTACAATATCATCAAGACGTAAAAATAAATTGTCAATGCTCTCCTCATTATCCATTTTTAGATTCTCATATTGAATTCTGAGAGTTTGGAGTTTAGCACTTTTTACCTTTGCATCACCTTCATAACTTAGAATGATTTTGTCCCAAATTGCCTTTGTTGTATTCAACTACATGACTTTGACAAACTCTGATTCAGTTAGACTTCCAAATAGAGCATTTACCACCTTTGCGTTTGTTTCATAATTATTTCTTTCTGTCGGATCTGTTGGTACTGCAGCTGGATATTGATATCCTCCTTCAACAATTTCCCATACCTCTGCTCCTAGAGACTGAAGATAGGATCTCATTCTTGTTTTCCAGAAGATTAAATTGTTTCCGTTAAAGAGCAGAGGCCTGATAGATGCTATTCCATCTTGATTGATCATCTTGCTTGATATTCCTTCTAGCGGCTAAGCATTTTTAGAAGGACCTGCTCTGATACCAATTGTTGGAAAAATACTGAGAGGGGGGGTGAATCAGTATTTTGAGCTGACTGACAAATTTTTAGTTTTCCTTTCTCTTAAAACCATATGTTACATTACTACATCCAAATAGTATGTCCAGAGTTCTTTACTTAGATCATTACATCATTTATTCATCAAATAGGCAGTAAGCATGAACAGAAATAACAGAACAAACCATCAAACATAAGAAACACATATGAACACCAGGATTTAAGGTGGAAACCCAATTCAAGAGAAAACCATCGATTTTGTTATCTCAGACTTCAATCTTTATTATAAAGAGAAATTCTTACAATTTTATGCTGGCACAGACTTATACCAGCACGCAGGCACCCACCTGCAGAAGGCTACAGCCTTCTCTCGTTTACCAGCCTTTCCTAGAAGGGAGCTACAACCCCCTGTTCTCGTTTACCAGCTACCACTGGAAAGGAGCTACAACCCCTTCACTGAAGGCTTCGACCCTCAGCACTACTGCAGACCACGTTTCATCAATTTTCATACTGGATCCACCAGATTCCACTCGACATACCTTGCTAGCCACCAGATTTATTCATTTAGTACACTCACACCAGTTCTTCATGATTTTTTCCATCGTTCAAAACCAGAGATTCATCATCGTCGGATCATTATATCCATGGGTGCATCGTATTTCAGATTTATCAGTTAAGAACAGAGTTCGCCCATACAGATATTTCTCAGAGAAATTTATTCATTTTCAACCCTCACAATGCACACCTCGTTCTCTATTTCTTTTCTCCTTATATAGTTTTTCCTTTTGTAAAACCATGAGTCAAAACCATCCAACTACCAATGGTATTCATATTAAAATTCGAACCAATTCAAATTGAAAATTCAATCTTCATTCTTCCATGCACGAAATGTCCCAAAGGTATTCTTTTTCTCTGCCAAATAATACTGTAGCCAAGGTTAAGTAATATTAACGTGCCACTGAGGGTTTTACTTTCTTTTTATTGGAATTTTATTTTTATCAAATTCGTGGAATTTGATAAATAAATATTATTCACACCCTTTGACAATTAAATATTAATAATCCGTGCTTTTATCAAATGTCCTTTTTTAAAGTAGACCTTTGGATCCGGCCCCACATGCATAATCGACGGCTTAATCAATATTATTTAAAAAACTGGGGCCCATTGCTAACAATCAACCTGATCGAAGGGTTCACGTTCCATCGTGCCACAACATCCAATCCGACGGATATCGCTTGGGCAACTTGCACGGGCAATAACGCGCGATGGAGCACCGTACTGGTGTTATTCTTCGCGCATCTTCCAAACACAGCCACCGTCCAGTGGCATCTTCCCAGATCAATGGCTCACAATAATATCGCTGGGCGTCCTGGGTCGAACTATAACGTGCGATGGTGCACGGTGACAAGCGGTTTTCCGTGGGTCTCCTTGCCACATGTCGAATGATTTATGGAATCGCTCCCAAATTTTCAAATATCGCTCACTCCGCATAGGTGGTGTGATGAAAACCATAAACCGCCTTCACTGTTCACTCGGTCACGGTTCCGCTCTTCCACGCAGGGTTTCATCGCCTTTTCAATGTATTATTATAATTAAATTGCGCTTTAATGTTTGCCTTTTATTATAGTTCCATTGCTAATTTTAACGCTTTCAGCATACATTCTTTACAGCGGTTGTTGCGTTCTGACCTCGACACAACACAATGTCACTCTGTCTTCAATTCTGCTATGATATATATAATATATCAACCTTTCATTGCATGTTCACAGTTCTATCCTGTCACAATTCCGCTTCTAACTGCACATTAAAGTTCTTGATTCCGCAAGCTGATCACTGTACTATGGTCCATCGCAATTATAATCTTCTTTACATTCATCATATCTCTTCAACCATTAATTCCTTCAATTTATACACTAAATTTTTAATTTCGAATCCTTGCCACATGGTTTATGATGTTTACGAAAAATGATTCATAGTTGTCCACAGGGACTCAACTAACCTTCCTTCTGAATTCTATCAAGAATATACATATAATTCACAGAGAAATGCAGAACCTTTTTCTGTTTGATGGCCCTTTTTTTTTTCTTCTATACTGTCTCTAGACAACTTTCAATTCACTGCTTGTCCCTGCTCCTTGACTGATACTTCTCTCTGTAGCTCAAATTGTAGATGCACTCTTTCTTTGTTCTTCTCTGCTACATTTAGATGCCAATTCCTTTGCCACATCCTTTGCCATCAATGACAATATTACCAACATTCTCCTGAAATGGTTGAGGAGATCATTTGGAACATGGAATCATCCTTAGCTCCATATCTGCACCCACCAAGTTCCATTGAATTACAAATTGCAGATGAAGGCTTAGAAGTTGATAATCACATAAGAGTTCTTACACTACCTTCTTCGAAATATTTATTGTCAAAAAGTGCTCCTACTCATCAATATGATGGCCTTCACACAGATTTTAGCCCACTCTATCAAAGCACACCAGGTTTGTAAGAGGATAACATTGCAATATATGGTGAGTCTGATAGTGCAGATGATCATGAAGAAGAGGTGGATTTTCTTTCCCAAAAGAGTCCCAAGCTCAGCCAAGTGGAGGAAGAAGCAATCCTGGATCAAGCTTATTTTCCAAATCCTCACATTCAGGTATTGTTTCAAGATCCCTTTGCTAATTTGTTAGAGATATTTGAAGAGGGATTAAAACATGTCAAGAGCAGTTTGATGCAGAATTTCAAGAACATTTTAGGCACTACTTTTCAAACAAAAATGAGGTGGGAGTGGCCATTTGATTTTTTCAAAACACTCAAAGAGATAAACCAATATCCCTCATGGAATCATCTGCTTCATTGGTTGTATTGGAAAAGAGAGTTCACCAGTTGAATGTATATCATGTATAGGTTTGATTAGGATAGATAGGCAATAAAATAAGCTCAACTCTACGAGCATCTTTCTACCTTTATTTTTAGATTGTTTTGACCAAAAAGAGAGAAAAAAATCAAAAACATAGAAAGAAGGAAAAAGAGGGCAGATTTGAAAATATGTACAGCTACATACCCAAAAAATAGTAGTACTGAAAGTGTGCAAGTCTAAATGCCACTACTTGTTCAAAAAGAAGATGTTGTTTAGTCATCTAGCCTAATCATGGCTGAACATGCTTTAAATTTGTGTTGATAAGTTAGTAAAAGAGAGCTTGTCAAATCATTCAAACTTGACTTGTCAAAAAGAATAGATTAGGAATGAAAGATATTGGTTCCACATGCTCAAAAATGAACCAAAGAGAAAGATGGGGATGCATACCAAATGGTAAATCATAGCCCTTATTTTTCTAATGTTTTTTGTACAAAAATAATGTTTGTGTGCAACTTTTTCTAATGCCACAACCCATGGTTAGTCAGATTGCCTAATCCTAATTTAAACCATGCTTTCAATTTCATGTCTGTAGCTTAGAGAATCAAGTCTCTCATATAGCCTAATCTTGACAGTTAGACTAGGTAGAGAATAAAAAGATTTCATTAGCATCATCTGAACTCTTGGAAGTAATAAGAGTAGAAGTATATGGTTTGTTTTGTTTTCAAAAGAATAAAATGGCAAGGGATTTCCAGTCCAAGTGCACCCAAGGAAGAAAAAATGTTAGGCAAATTAAGTTGGGTAGGTAGAGATGAGTTTGAATCTAACATGTCCTTCAGATTTTTTAGATAATAGTTTCAAGAGAAACATCAACAAATGAGAAGAAGTAAAAATTTGCCCAATGGATGAGGCACTAGTCTTCATAAACCAGGGATCAGATGTTCTGGACACCTCCTGAAAAGGAGCTTCCCTCCCCAAGTGGAGCCACTATTAGTCATCAGTAATTTTTTCTTTCTATAGATGATTAAATGTTTATCCCAGATTTCTAGAAACAAAAGTCATGAATATTGTGAATTCTAGAAATCTCACTGCCTTCATTATCCTTAGGATAAATTTTTCACTATTTCATTATCCCATCATGTCATGCTCATCTCACCAATCCTAGAAGATCCATCATGGGCTCATACCACTCATTTTGTCTATATTATGTCACCCCTGACCTTAGCACTCTGTTTTGGCTTGCCTAATTCCTCAACTTGCCACCTAGGATCACCAAAAAACCTACTCACTCTTGTGTTTCCCGGATACATCAAGCATTGATGGTCTCTAAACTATCTCTGTAGGCTATTTAGATACACTGACATACCTTGGATCCATCACTAGGGCTTTAACTGTTAATAGTTATGGGCTCTAATGTTCTGTGATAGAATCTTGAATCTCTCTCCTATCAAACTTCAGTGTATATATATTTTCACTAATAAGCATTTGATACGAGAAATACACGATACATTGGATTTTACTTTTGTAAACAATTAGCGATTTGTTTTTGTGTGTTGTTACTAGTTTGCAGATTAAGATGCACAGTAAAGCTTATATTTCCAATGAGGGTCTATGTTAAATAATCAAAGTCATCAGTTTTTAGGTCTGCAATGCATAGGGTTTGTCAAAACTCTATTTTACACCTACAAACCCTAAGTCAAGTTTTCAGGCAAAGGCCAAGTCCAAAAGGCCTCCCACTATGTCACCTAGGGTTTCACAAGTCATAGGATTGTTTTGGTGCTCTAAATATTTTTTTTTCCTGTGACAAGAGGCTGCAATCAAAGAGGAATAAATTTAGCATATGATTGTCCAAATAGATTAGAAAACATTCCAAGGAATGCCTCCTTGATCAAAATCATAAACTTTTGCAAAAGATAGCTACCCATCTAAGACATTTTTGCAAGAATGAAAGAGATGGTTATCAGCAGAAAAGAGGTAAGGGGAGAGACTAAATCCTTAAAAAGGACATTCACAGCAAAGGAGAGGTAGTAGACCTATGAACAAAGAAAATCAAGGTTCTTATAACTGATTGGAAAAATAGGTGTTGCCCAACAAGGAGTCCATGCAAAGGATCACAAGGACAGAGGTACATCAGCACCACTGAGCATAAATTGAAGAATTTATTGAAACAAGAAATGAAGGTGAGAGACCTCCTTGATGACAGTAGGCAGAAATTGAAAAATTATCTCATAGGATGACTTACATGGTTTGTCAAGGCAATACTGCTTCACTACACCAAAGGGAGAAATTGTAAAGAATATCAGTGTGAGGTAACCTAAGTTTTCAAGTGCAGTCAAATGTCTTCAAAAATGGTCAAAAGAATTAAAGCAGGAGGTTAAGTGTCAAAACAAAACAACAAGAAAATCATGAGTTTGTTGTTAAGTGACTAAATTTATCAATATTCCAAAAATGACCAAGAAAACAAAATTAATTTGTGTTAGGGCACCTGCATGAGCAACACAGAAGTGGCCAGAAGGAAAAACAGTGGGCATAATTTACAGTCTTGGAAAAAATATAGATGTCATTGTCAAAGTAGTAAGAGGGGGAAGAAATTTATATTTTGAAAATCACCCACCAAAGGATCATTTTTATGCTTAAATCACCTCTAGCAAAAAGGCAAAGGAAATATCAGTAAAAGGATAAAAAGGTCAAAAGAAAACATTAGAAAAATTGGGTTTTGGTTTTTACTTATTTTTTCCAAGGGTATAAAAAGCCTATTTTTATCACTCAAACTGATTTTTCATATGCAAAAGAGGGGGGCAAATCCTTCAAGTGAAAAATCAGGTTTTCTGGCAAGTTTTGGGCAAGAGAAGCCCTACGCTGCGCTCCTAAAAACACGTGCCACGCACCTGTGGGTGTTCTATTTGTAAACCACAACAGGGCGATGTGCTCCTGTAGCAGTATCCTATGCGTTTACCATGTGCAGAACAGCCCGACCAACTCGCCTGAGCACTACGCGCAGGGCACGTTCAACGTTACCCTTTCTGCATGCACGACTGCCCAACACCATTCAGTGCAGAGGCCCGACACCACTCCGCCTGACCTGTGTTACGTGCTGGGCCACTCAAGCCTGACCTGACAACCATGCAGAAGGCTGCAACTCGACTTGTGCTACACTCAGGGCCTTTCAGGCCAACCCGACTATGTTCAGACTTTTCCTCACTAAGCACTGGGCCGTTCAGGCCTGCCCAGGAGAGCCCGACACCTCATGCAGCTCTGCCCGCGCTGCAATCCTGTGCTGCAAGTTCAGCCAGGAAGTTCTTTAAGCCAGTGCAACCCTTAAATTCACTCAAAACCCCTCCAAATTCTTGCTTGGCATGTCTTGAAGTTTCTATAAGAGGTATTTATATTTTCTACCCCCTCTCATGTTATTTTAAAGGTCAAACTTAACAAGAAATGTGAAGAAAATAAAAACCCTAAAGGAAGAGATAATTTTGGTCTCCATGCTAAGAAGTGGCTCTTCTACCAAATAACATCTCCATTTTCTTAACTAGCCTCCACACTGCCAAGCCTTGACACTACTATCTCCTCACCATCCCACTTACCCTCTTCATATCATTTCACAAGCAACTTCAAGGTTTTGATTTCAAAGCAAGAGTAAACGAAAAAATGCCTGGACAAAATGCCTAGAGAAGGTAGTGTTGACAGTGGCGAGGGAGGCCAAAGGCCTATAAGACCACAGAGAAAGGGTGGGAGAGAAAACATGTTTGAGACTTTGATCACCAAGGAGTTGACAGCCTCCTCTACCACAGTTTCATATTTCCAAGAGGTAGGATGTTTTGATTTCTGTGAAAAAGTAAAAAGAGTCAAAAGTCACCCTGAGTTGACCAGACTTTTCATCCTAAACCTCCATAACCACCAAGTACATCTATTTGGGGTAAATTTTGAGTTGTCCACCAATACAAGTACTATGGCCACTGGGATACCTTGCATGGGAGAAAAATGGTTCAAATAGGTGACTTTGGACTTGATTCATTACCATCCTTTCTTGAAACCAAGATACCAAGCTAATTGCAGGGCTATTTTTCCCTTTTCCCATCTGTTGGAAAGATATGCCCCTTTAATAAAAGTCATCATGAAGTATTTTACATGTGAGGGGAGGTTTTCTAGACTTTATTCCTACCATATAAGACTGATTATGCACTTCACTAGGGTCAAGCTACTGCATTTGCCTTATTACCTTTATAGAAGTATTGATAAGATGTCATAAATTGTGCAAAAGAGGCCTCCTTCACAACAAATGCAGAGTATTTTCCACCATTCTCTTATCAAGATGATTGTGTTGCGTCAATTAGAGCAATAGGGTATCCCATGGGAAGTATCCATCGCCCATGATGTTTTCACAAATCCACAGCCTATTCCTCTCCAAAGTATACCCACACCATCTCATCCACCTTCCACATTTCCTCCATCAACCCCCACTGACCATGATTCCTCATCCACACATGAATCCTCTCCCCAAGAGAATTTCCCTCCTTCAACTCCTCCTAAACCATCAAAACAAGAAGAAAGTGATGAAGAACAAGAGGAAAAAAGTGACAAAGAGTAAAATGAAAATGAAGAAAGTGGTGATGGTGAAGAAGAAACAAAGGACAGTGAGGAAGAAAATGACAATGATAAAGAGGACAGTTTAGAACAAGAAGACTATGAAGAGGCAGACTTTGAAGATAAGGGTAGTGAGCCCAATAGTGAAGAAGAAACAAATGCAAGTAATGAAGACGAAGAAGAAGGCAGTGAACAAAATGAGGAGGAAGAAACAAATGGCAGTCAAGAGATAGAGGAAGAATTTGAAGAAGAGACAGAGGCAGAACTAGAAGAAAATTGCAGTAAACATGACAATGATAAATATGAAAACAGTAAGCATGGCAGTGGGAAAAACAATGACACTAATGAAGAAGGGACGGGTAATGAAGAGACATGTTATGAAGACAAAGGCAGTGAACGGTGCAGTGGTGAAGGGAACACTGACAAAGAGGCCAGCCATGAAGATGAAAGTGCATAAGGCAGTGATGAAGACACTAATGAAAACACCTCTAATAGTGTCAACACAGAGAATGATAATGTTGCAAACATAGAGGATAACAATGCAGAAGATATGGAAGAGGATGACACTGATGAAGATCATGATAGTGATGATAGCATGGGGGAAAATAAAAGTGCCTCTAAAAAATGCAGTCAAGAACAAAATGAAGAGGACACAAATACAGGGATTATTGATGAAAAGAAAAGTAGCCTTAAGGTCAATCATGAATAAGATATTCAAATGAAACTTATCAAACCTTTTCCTCTAACATATCAAAGAGGGGAGCGGCATGTGTTTGCTGCCTCCAAAGGGCAAGGGACCATGCCATCCTCCTCAGCTCAAAGGCTTGACAAGGGAAAAGAAAATAGGAAAAAAGATAAGAAAGGTAAGGGAGGCAAAAAAACTACTCAAAAGCCAAAATTCACTGACCTAGACAGTGATAATGAAGATGAGGAGATGGCCACTTGACTACTTCTCCAGAGAAAAGATGCACAAATCATGGAGTGGGAGAGGGATTTTGAGATGGAACAACCTATCATTTAGTATTAAAAGAATGAACACAAACACTTTAGGAAGAAAAAAAGGGGCCTTGCTCTCCAAAAAAAGATGACCAAGCATTACACAATGAAAAACAAACTTGCTTGTGCCAAACTGAAGGAAGCCCTCAATGAAATTCAAGCACTAAGAGAAGAATAGGGCCAAGCTAGGCTTGGAATATTGGCACAAGCCTCTCTACAGGTCTCCAAAAACCCATGAGGCACTCATCCACCAAATTTGGGAGAATTTTGACAAGTTTTTGTTTTTTGCTAATTTTCAGGCCAAGGGGGTAGCACATATGGTGCTACGCTATTTTTTAGAGCATCTTTAGGAGGAAAGGGTCACATTTTTTGGATCCTCATCACAAATATATCATGCTCAGAAATTTTCATATCAATTGGAGTTTTTTTGGTCCTCCAAAAGGGTCAAAAACACCCAAATTTTCACCATTCTACCTGCTTTTCAGGACATGTGATGTGCCTTTACCACCTTGGAATTTTTGGCTTTTTAACAGGTTACATAGGTCCAATCAGATAAAAAAGGGTAGATCTAGAAATTATACTTCAAGGTATTTCAAACAAGCCATCACGGAGCCTATTCCAACATCGAGAAGGCCTTCAAAACACCATTGCAACATGACCCATTTTTCCTGCTCCTGTGCTACGCCCTTGGCATGGAAATTCCTCCTAAAACATAGTGTTGCACCCTTAGTAGAGGGAAATTCAACAATGTATGCTTGGAAAGTTTTAGGAGGCTTTTCAGACCTCAAATATCATTTTCTTTGCTAAAAATGTCTGAAAATATATTTTGTTTTAGATATTTTGTGCCTTGGGCCTTGCAAGGTCTCAAGGACAATAGTGACATTTCTGATTAGCCAATAGGCTTCTAGATACTCTATTAGGTTTTCCTCCTCCTTTCTTGTTAAAAATGCATTGAGGACTCATTTTTAATGTTGGATTTTGATGAGTTTTGAGAGAAATACATGGTTCTTTGAGGTTGAAGAGAAATTTGGTGTTATGGAGCTTGTGAATGATATGCTTTGATTGATGATGATGAAAGCTTTCTTGCAGGATCCCTGAGATTGGTGAATGGTGATGTGTCTCTAATTTGTTCATGTTTTTTTGTTTATTATTATGTCCATCTTTCTATGTTGCAGTAAATCATAAAATTATAGGCTAAGAAATGTTGTTTGAGGCACCTTAATCCTCCTGTTTGCTACTGTCTTTATGTTTTCCTCTATTGGGTGTGTTTAAGGAATTCTTAGTTTCTCCTTAGGCCTATTTATGCTTTTTTATTTCATCAATGGATTAATAATCTAGTTTCCAAATATTTTTTATGGAAAGACCTGCTTATTTGATGCTATCTAAACTCTTTTGTGAAATCTCTCTTTGAAGTATTACTTGTTACGTTAAGTCAAGGAGGTCTTGTTCTGATCTTGCCCTTTGTCCATGCCTATCAGTTTGCCTCAAAGCTATTTATAGCTTGATTGATGATGTATAGGAGTTCCCTCTGCATTGGTTAATGTTATTTGTCATCTTATATGTTTTCAAACATTCTAAGTGAAATCACTGAAGTTAGATAGGATTTCTTGCCTTTTTTGTTTCACTAAAGTGTTAATCTTGAATGTCTATTTGTTTAAATTATTGTCATTGAGTTAATTGTTTTCCCTATATCATTATTATTATCTTTTTATTATCAGTATTTGAGACCTTCTTGTTTACGGGTATATGACAAAGGATTCTTAACTGCCCTTTTCCCTACCTTGTTTCCCCAACTTAATGTCCATTTCACTTCACACATAACCTTAAAAGATCCATTGACTACACTAGATTTTCCCTGTGATCCACCCTGACTCATTTTTGAGATATCCATGACTTTCATATACTCCATAGCCTAATGATTTGATGACCTTTCATTCCACCTATTCTACTTGAATATTTTACCCAACCCAACCAAACAAACAAAACCCTAAAACTTCACAACTAGCCTAAAATCAACCATCTAAAGCAAAAAAAGTTCACATCCTTTGCATACAATAGAGAGAGCCCTATCTGAGTCCAAGAAGGCTAGGTCCTAGGACTCCAAATACTGGTTTCATGTTACCCTGTGCATTTGGTCTACAAATCTGCTAAATCACGGGACCCTAACATTCTGGCGATCACGATGGGACTCTGAGAAAATAACATCCTAAGCCCTCCTTAGAATCTCAGGAACACTCCTGTCAAGTAGTATCTATCGATTTATTGCCACCTCATCGCCACAATAACATTCTGGAAATCACAGTGGGACCTTCTGAGTAAGTAACAAGCTTATACCTCCTTAGGATAATTCAGAAGCCCTTGTCAAACAATATCCTATGATTTGTAACCATTTCATCACTATCACTAACACAATGGTGATCATCATGGGACCTTTGAGTCAGTGACAATATAAGTATCCCTTAGGACTTCAGAAACCCTTATCAAATCATAGAGAACTCAAACTTTCAATCAAAGTGTAGTATCTGGTTGTTTCACCATCCTAGAAAAATGATGACTCAACTATAGGACACTCTCACAAACCCTAGGGCTAAATAAAGGAACTCAGAAAACCCCAAAACATCCCTAGATTGGTTTTTTGTAAGTTATTGGTCATGGACCATAAACATACATCCTTAAAACAACAAAAAATATCAACCTGGAGACTCCACTAGCCTCCAGTAGGCCTACTACTCCACTAGTTCTCATAGACCTCCCTAGGAATGCATTAAGAAAATCCTAATCATGCTGATGGTGGACAACAAATTTGAAATCATCCACCTGGCGACTCCACAACTCTCAATAGAACTAATGAATCCATTGGTAGAAGACTCTAGACTGGTTGAAAATATGCAGTGACCGTTTTTTATTAAACAAAGATGGATCCAAGTATAAACAGAGAGGCAAAGTTAGAGATGTTGATAGATGCAATCAGCAAAATGATGCATATAGTTGGTAGGAAAGAGGAAAATCACAAGGTTGAGGTTGGTGTTGCCTATTCAAAACAACCTATACTTTTTCCTTGGGAAGAACAAACTCAATTACTACAAGACAAGAACAACAAACAAAATATGCATAACAAGCAAGATTGCAAAGAAGAGAATGAAGAAGGTTGTCAAGTAGGTACTAGTTACTTTCCTACATCTTGTGCTTCACTATTAAGAGAGAATTACAAGCAAGTTGTAAATAGAAATAGAGAGGAATGATCTAATGAATCAATCAGCCATCTTGAAATCATAAAATATGAAATAAAGAAGGAATCAACACATTTAGAATCTATACCCTTATGTTTTAATTCATTTCAGATTATAAAAAGAAATTGGCACCCTGAGAATCTATCAAAGGCAACTCATGAATCTCATGCTCAAAGTAACTATCACGCAAATCAAGAAGAGTTGGTTGAGGATGAAATCAATCAGGGAATGAAAGAAAACCCATGGGATCTCTCTAAAGGCACAAGTGATAATTCATCATCTTTTCTAGGTGAGGCTCAAGAAGACTTTCACCCTCTCAATCAGCTTTCACAAGAGAAAGAGAACTATTGTAGTTATTTCCAAAGAAAGAGAAAAATGCCTCCTTTTTTAACTTAAGAAGAAATAAATCAGTTTCTAAACATGTAGACAACCTCTAAGCCCTGATGTGAACAAAATATTTATGTTAGTCCTGCTGATAATCTTGTCTACCATAAGTCAAAAAGTGAACTTGTAGATCAATTCAAAGAAGAACAAACTGATAAACCAATATGTTTGATTGGTGAAATTATTTATGTTGATGATTCTCCAAATTTTGATCTGTCTAATGATGATGATGTTCACCAAACATAAGATAACCTTGCAGATCCATCAACAGTTGATTTGTGGGATGATGTTCACTATCATCAAATTGAAAGCAGTAATCAGCCAAGACAGGTGATGAGGAAAGCCTTGAAAGTTTAGAACTAAGTGAAGAGTATCTGACTCTTTGCTCTACTTCACTTCAGTCCATCAGAAATAACTTTCACATAATTGGAAATCAGTATTATTTCAGCTTTGATGTTGAGGTTGAGGAGGATGATGAACTTCTTGACCAAATTTTCAGTAATAAAACTTCTCCTGAAATGGTTGAGGAGATCATTTGGAACATGGAATCATCCTTAAATCCAGATCTTCACCCACCAAGTTCCATTGAATTACAAATTGCAGATGAAGGTTTAGAAGTTTATAATCACATAGGAGTTGTTACACTACCTTCTTCGGAAGATTTATTATCAAAGAGTTCTCCTGCTCATCAATATGATGGCCTTCACATAGATTTCAGCCCACTCTATCAAAGCACACCAAGTTTGTTAGAGGATAACATTGCAATATATGATGAGTCTAATAGTGCAGATGATCATGAAGAAGAGGTGTATTTTCTTTCCCAAAAGAGTCCCAAGCTCAGCCAAGTGGAGGAAGAAGCAATTCTGGATCAAGCTTATTTTCCAAATCCTCACATTCAGGTATTGTTTCAAGATCCCTTTGCTAATTTGTTAGAGACATTGGAAGAGGGAGTAAAACATGTCAAGAGCAGTTTGATGCAGAATTTCAAGAAAATTTTAGGCACTACTGTTCAAACACAAATGAGGTGGGAGTGGCCTTTTGATTTTTTCATAACAATCAAAGAGCTAAACCAAGATCCCTCATGGAATCATCTGCTTGATTGGTTGTATTGGAAAAGAGAGTTCACCAGCTAAATGTATATCATGTATAGGTTAGATTAGGATAGATAGGCAAGCAAATAAGCTCAGCTCTATGAGCATCTTTCTACCTTTAGTTTTAGATTGTTTTGACCAGAAAGAGAGAAAAAACTCAAAAACATAGAAATAAGGAAAAAGAGGGCAGATTTGAAAAGATGTACAGCTCCATACCCAAAAAATAGTAGTACTAAAAGTGTGCAAGCCTAAATGCCACTAATTGTTCAGAAAAAATATCTTGTTCAATCATCTAGCCTAATCACGGCTTAACATGCTTTAAATTTGTGTTGATAAGTTAGTAAAAGAGAGCTTGTCAAATCAATCAAACTTGAATTGTCAAAAAGGATAGATTAGGAATGAAAGATACTGGTTCCACATGCTCAAAAATGAACCAAAGAGAAAGATGGGGATGCATACCAAATGATAAATCACAACCCTTATTTTTCTAGTGTTGTTTGTACAAAAATAATGTTTGTGTGTAGCTTTTTTTAATGCCACAACACATGGTTAGTCGGATTGTCTAATCCTAATTTAAACCATGCTTTCAATTTCATGTTTGTAGCTTAGAGAATGAATTATGTCATAAAGCCTAATCTTGACAGTCAATTAGACTAGGTAGAGAATAAAACAAGTTCATTAGCATAATATGAACTCTTGAAAGTAATAAGAGTAGAAGTAGATAGTTTGTTTTGTTTTCAAAAGAAGAAAATTTCAAGCGATTTCTAATCCAAGTGCACCCAAGGAAGAAACAATGCTAGGCAAAGTAAGCTAGGTAGGTAGAGATGAGTTTGAATCTAACATTTCCTTCAGATTTTTTAGATAATAGTTTCAAGAGAAACATCAACAAATGAGAAGAAGTAAAAATCTGCCCAATGGATGAGGCACTGGTCTTCATAAAACCAAATATCTGATGTTCTGGACACCTCCTGAAAAGGATCTACCCTCCCCAGGTGGAGCCACTGTTAGTCATCAGTAATTTTTTGCTTTCTATAGATGACTAAATGTTTATCCCAGATTTCTAGAAACAAAATTCATGAATATTGTGAGTTCTATAAATCTCACTGCCTTCATTATCCTTACGATAAATTTTTCACTATTTCATTATACCATCATGTCATGTTCATCTCACCAATCCCAGAAGACCCATCATGGGCTCATACCACTCATTTTGTCTATATTATGTCACCCCTTACCTTATCACTCTATTTTGGCTTGCCTAACTCCTCCACTTGCCACCTAGGATCACCAACAAAACTACTCACTCTTGTGTTTCCCGAGTATATCAAACATTTATGGTCTCTAAAATATCTCTTTAGGCTCTTTAGATAAATCAAAATCATCAGTTTTTAGGTCTGCAATGCATAGGGTTTTTCAAAACTCTATTTTACACCTACAAACCCTAAGTCAAGTTTTCAGTGAAAGGCTAAGTCCAAAAGGCCTCCCACTAGGTCACCTAGTGTTTCACAAGTCATAGGATTGTTTTGGTGCTCTAAATATTTTTTTTTCCTGTGCCAAGAGGTTGCAATAAAAGAGGAAGAAATTTAGCATATGATTGTCCAAATGGATCAAAAAATCTTCCAAGGAATGCCTCCTTGATCAAAAGCACAACTTCTGCAAAAAGACAACTGCCCATCTTAGACATTTCTACAGGAATGAAAGAGACGGTTATCAGCAGAAAAGAGGTAAGGAGAGAGACTAAATCCTCACAAAGGACATTCACATAAAAGGAGAGGCAGTAGACCTATGAACAAAGAAAATCAGGGTTTTTATAACTGATTTTCAAAACAGGTGTTGCCCAGCAAGGAGTCCATGCAAAGGATCACAAGGAAAGTGGTACATCAGTGCCACTGAGCATAAATTGAAGATTTATTGAAACAAGAATTGAAGGTGAGATACCTCCTTGATGACAGTAGGTAGAAATTGAAAAATGATATCAGAGGATGACTTACATGGTTTATCAAGGCAACACTGTTTCACTCCACCAAAGGGAGAAATTGTAAAGAATATCAATGTGAGGTAACCTAAGTTTTCAAGTGCAGTCAAATGTCTTCAAAAATGGTCAAAAGAAGGAAAGAAAGAGGTTAAGTGTCAAAATAGAACAAGAAGAAAATCATGAGGTTGTTTTTAAGTGACTAAAGTTATCAAGATTCCAAAAATGACCAAGAAAACAAAATTAATTTGTGGCAGGGCACCTGCTTGAGCAACACAGAAGTAGCCGAAAGGAAACATGGTGGGCATGATTTACAGTCTTGGACAAAATATAGATGTCATTGTCAAAAGTAGTAAGAGGGGGAAGAAAGTTATATTTTAAAAATCACCCACCAAAGGATCATTTTTATGCTTAAATCACCTCCTGCAAAAAGGTAAAGGAAATATCAGTAAAAGAATAAAAAGGTCAAAAGCAAACATTAGCAAAATTGGGTTTTGGTTTTTAATTATTTTTTCCAAGGGTATAAAAAGCCTGTGTATATCACTCCAACTCATTTTTCATATGAAAAAGAGGAGAGAAAATCCTTCAAGTGAAAAATAAGGTTTTCTGGCAAGTTTCAAGCAGGAGAAGCCCTGCACTGCGCTACTAAAAATGTGTGCTACGTGCCTGTGGGTGCTCTCTTTGTAAACCAAAACAGGGCGATGCACTCCTATAGCAATACGCTACGCATTTACCGTGTGCAGGACCACCCGACTGACTCTCTCGGGCGCTATGCGCAGGGCACGTTTAGCGTTACCCTTTCTGCGTGCAGGACCGCCCGACACCGTTCAGTGCAGAGGCCCGACACCACTCTGCCTGACCTGTGTTACATGCTGGGCCATTCAGGCCTGACCCGACAGCCGTGAAAAAGGCTACAGCTCAGCCTATGCTATGCTCAGGGTCATTTAGGCCGGCCCGACTACATTTAGACTCTGTCGCGCTACGCACTGGGCCGTTCAGGCCTGCCCAAGAGAGTCTGACACCTCGTGCAGCTCTGCACATGCTGTGCTCCTGTGCTGCACGTTCAGCCAAGAAGTTCTTTAAGCCAGTGAAACCCTCAAATTTGCTCAAAACCCCTCCAAATTCTTGTTTAGTCGTCTTGCAATTTCTATAAGAGGTATTTAGATTTTCTACCCCCTCTCATGTTATTTTAAAGGTCAAAATTAACAAGAAATGTGAAAAAAATAAAAACCCTAAAGGAAGAGATAAGTTTGGTCTCCATGCTAATAATTAGATCTTCTACCAAATAAAATATCCATTTGCATAACTAGCCTCCACACTGCCAAGCCTTAACACTATTTTCTTCTCACCATCCCACTCAGCCTCTTCATATCATTTCACAAGTAGCTTCAAGGTTTTGATTTCAAAGCATGAGTAACGAATAAAATTCCTAGAGAAGCCAGTGTTGATAGTGGTAAGGGAGGCCAAAGGCTTAGGGGACCACAAAGAAAGGGTGGGAGAGAAAACAAGTTTGAGCCTTTGAGCATCAAGGAGTTGATAGCCTCCCCTACCACAGTTGCATATTTCCAAGAGGTAGGATGTTTTGATTTCTTTGAAAAAGTACAAAGATTCAAAAGTCACCCTAAGTTGACTAGACTTTTCATCCTAAACCTCCATAACCACCAAGTACACCTAGCTAGGGTAAATTTTGAGTTGTCCACCAATAAAATTTCTATGGCCACTGGGATACCTTGCATGGGAGAAAAATGGTTCAAGCAGGTGAATTTGGACTTGAGCCATTACCAGCCTTTCTTGAAACCAAGATACCAAGCTAATTGCAAGACTATTTTTCCCTTTTCCCATCTGTTGGAAAGATATGCCCTTTAATGAAAGTCATCATAAAGTATTTTACATGTGAGGGGAGGTTTTCTAGACTTTATTCCTACCATATAATACTTCTTATGCACTTCACTAGGGTCAATCTACTGCATTTTCCTTATTACCTTTATAGAAGTATTGATAAGATGTCATACATTGTGCAAAAGAGGCCTCCTTCACAAAAATTGCAGAGTCTTTTCCACCATTATCTTATCAATATGATTGTGTTGCATCAATTAGAGCAACAGGGTATCTGTAATATTCCAAAAATTCATCCTTCGAGCTAAATGGAATATTAGAGTTGTTTTATCACTAGGTAGGCGAATAAATGCGTAGGGAGGCCCATTAACCTCTTTTGAAGCAATAAATACACTCCTAATGTAAAAGGAGGAAGAATAAGTAGCTAATATTGAGCACCCTTGGGTGTGAACAGATATGGGATCATGTTGATTCAGTCAACTTTAACCAAGTCAACAAAGTTGTCTAGATACATCGAATCTCCTTGATGAACAACACAGTTTTGGTGGAGGACAACTTGCATGAGTTTGATGGCACATATGGAAGGGACCAAATGTTAAGAGGTTCACTTGCTATATATGGAGAGGATGGGAGACTTTTTTATTCATGTTTTGGATATGATCATATGATCTTGGTCTATTTAGACTTGGCTTCCTCTTGCTGTTTAGCAGGGTTTAAGTGTTGTTTAGCATAGGGTGTTCCCGAGCGGGAATCCCACCTCTTCCCTTGAGAGGCCTCTTGGGAGATATTTGTTCTATATTGCTCCACATCCAAGCTTGAGGCCAAGCACCATTCTCCAGCCTCAACATTATTTTTGTAGCAGAATATTGCTATGTTGCAGGGTGTTTCAGTGGAGGTTTGATAACACCACTTCCGGATCCATTTCTCAGTAGAGGGTGCCTTCCTTCTCTTGAGGGACCAGATAGGAAGATTTTTGGGCTTAATTCACATCTTGGTAGTTGGCCAAACTATTCCTCATCTCCCACAGTGCAGTCCCTTGCAGGAATTGCGTCATTTTGCATAGCGTTGTTGCAGCAACGTTTAAGCTCCTGATTTTGAGCTAGTTTCCTAGGGAAAGGGCCAACCCTTCTCCCAAAAAGCTAGAGGAATGGATTCTCATCCATATGATGTATTATTCAGCTTTATGTATCTAATGTTTCAGTGAGACTGCATTATTTTTTAGCTGAATATTCAGATCTGCTCTTTTGTACTTATGCTCTTAAGAAACCCTTGCCGAGTTATTTCTATAATACATTAAAGAGGTCATATCTCTATTTTCTTAGCATATTGTTCAATGAAACTCTAGATCTATGATTCCATATTTTAATTTTGCAGAAACCCTCTAGAAATAATGTTGTTATGTTCTTCATAAATTCTGCATATCTTAAGTTATGGGATTTGGCTATTTTTAAGCTGATTTGAGGCCGAGAGGTCTCTTTAACTTATCATAAGTGATTTGTTTCAGTTCCTCTTTTGTATGTGAGGGCCTAAGTCTATATTCTAAGGGAACCAAGAATTATTTCTACCTGTTAAAATGTTAAACTCTAGAAATAACCATTTTAGGGTTAAATTGTTGCATTTTCTCCACTTGGGAGGATGTAGAAGTGCTTCTTTTTGCTGTATTTTCATTCAATTGATGGCTATGTGTTTTTCAACACATTTTGTGACTCAATTTCACCCTGATATTACAGTATTGTGCTTATGCACTGTTGCATTCCCATTTTTTGGTATTATAGTGGTATCAAAGCATAGTCTTGGCTCAACCTGTGGAACTCAGCCATGATGCTATCAAGAGAAGGAGAGATGAACAGAAAGAAGACTCCATTATGTGGAGGCAGAAAGGAGGAGAGGCTCTCAAATATTCTTCCAAAATCTATGTAGAGCATCAATGAAGATCTTAAGAAGATGAGAGAGGAGATGAAATCTCCAAGGAAGTTTGAATCTAGAGCTAGGTCTAGATTGGCACATGATAGGTGTGAGCATGCAACTACACCCTATTATGCACAGCACAATCAAATGCCCAGATCTATCATCAGAGAGATGGAAGAAGGAGGAATGCCTAAGAGGGAAACTCTTAGTGATTTTCTTCAGGAATATGAATCTCAAACTGAAAGGTTTAGAGATCATATCACTTTTTAGGATTTTTTCAAGATCAAGGTGGAGAGGAGAAGGCAGCATGACATGGATATATTTTCTCTATCTACCTTTGATGGATCCCCAACTTGTTCATCCAAATCTTGGGTGGAGGATTTGCACACCTATTTGCAGCAGCACCAAGTTTCTGAAGATGAAGCCATCAGAGTTGTAGCACTACACTTTGAAGGTAAGGCCTATGCTTCATGGATTTTTGAGTCATTTTCATTGAAAAATGCCAATATTTCTTCTTATGCAAAGTTCACTAAGAGATTAGTGGAGAGGTTTGATGGAAGACATTCTAAAACACTCTTGGTAGAGCCAAAAAAACCAAGACAAACATAATTTTTGCATGGGTTGGAAGAACCTGAAAACTCAAATCCACTTCAGAAAACTATTGGAGAAACCCACATCTTGCATAACACCTTGCTAAAGGCAAGATCTCTGTCTGATATCCTTGTACAAGAGGGCATGCAGGTTCCTTTTTCAAAAGACGATCCTCTTATTGAGCAGATGACTCCCATTAATATTGAAGAGGAAGAGGAGGATGGGGGTTACAATGTTGTCACATCTAGAGCACATCTAGTACCTCATGCAGAGGAAGGAGGAGCACGTGCTCCAACAGGAGGATTTCTTGTGTCATTGTAAGAAGTTCCCTAGGATATCACATATGGAGGTCAAGGCACAATCAATGGACAACATGATTGTGGTGCATTGCAGATGGAAGGAGTAGATAGGGAGGAAGGTCATCATCATTTGATGAGGAGAAAACACCCCTATCCATTTCAGATAATTGATGCAAGGAAGAGGCAAATTGATTTATGCTGTGAGGGAAAGGGCAAGGTTGCCCCACCATATGTACAGTCTTCTCTTGACATTGATGTCTCACTGCATGGAGACATTCCACCTAGGAGGCCACCAAATCTGGAGTTGGTAAGAGACATCTTGCCATTTGGTTCACCCCTCTTAGATTCCGGAGAGGTGAAAACTTTGGAGGAGTCTAGTACAATGCAAATATTTTGGGATAAACTCAAGGAGGAGGGAGGCACTCTCCCATTTTCAGCATCACCCACTCTCACTACACATACTACACTGACTGAAGTTACTGCAATGATGGAGGATGGAAACTTCATGGTGCAAGGGAGCTGCTCCATGGATTTGGAGAAACATAGAGTACTTCATTTTAGGAAGGAATCCTCCATACATTGGAGTATATGGATGCCACTCATGCTTACATGGGCCAAGATTGGGAGATTCTTTTTGGATGAGAGCTTCTCATGGGAAGCCAACTTCCAAAGATCACTACTTCTTTTTTAGCATGAGAAGTTGCATGATGGGCATGGCAGCAATTTGGAGGATGAATTTGGCATGAGGGATGTCAAATGAAAAGACAGCAGCATGTGGGGAGCTTCACATTGCAGATCATCAGTGCTGTCTCTTAGGATGATTGATCTATATTGGAGGTTTCAACTCTTGGTAGAGTACTCCAAGGATATTGGTGCTTGCATGATTCTTGATTACCCTAATGGAGATGATAGATATTTGGTGGATGATGTGGTCATCTATTCTTATGGCAGAGTCTTCTTGACTAGAGCTTCTAAGCTTAAGGAGAAGCTGCTACATGCAGCACATGAGGACTTCTTTTCTACGCACTTTGATGCATATCTTTCCTTGGCAGAGGAGTTCATTTGGGACGGCATCCAGCATGATATATTTCAGCATATGGAGAGATGCATAGCCCAGATGGTGATAGAGAGGATTTCACAACCACTTCCCTACTCTTTGGAGGTGAGGGATAATTTCCAGTTGAGCCATTTCAGCTCAAGGTCCCAAGTAAATGGTGGAGAATGTATAATTCCACATTATGTTTTGTACTTATTTACTTTATATGAGCAACATGTTGTACCAAGGAGGATTATCCCTTCTTGAATATTGTATGATGATGTACTTGAAGCCATTTGTAGCATTGATATTGGCTATCTTATTGGTGGTTTATGGGGGAAGCCACATGATTTTTGGTGTGCACCATTGACACTACCTTGCACTTTCATGTTTCTATCTTATGGAATGATTGTGGTAGCAAACAAGTGGCTGGAAAAACACTTTTTATTGTTTGATTTGATGCAAGCGAAGGATGCACTGTGCTAGTTCCATGTGTGGGACCTTTATCCACTTTCCGGTTGTCATATGACAACTTGTTTCTATTGTTTTTTCTTCCATGTATTGCTGATATTTTTATGTTCATGGGGAGCTTTTTTTGGAGAGCGGGATATGAGTTGGATATGCCCATTGGGAGTATGATTCTCCCTAATTTGCATGATGTATGTTTCAAGAGAAGCAATTGGCAGCCCATGATTTCCAAACTACATCTATTTTTTTCATGTGGGAGGAGCCATTTGAAGAACTTGAGTTTTTGGAGGAGGCACTTCATGGTTTATTTGTTTGATGGGGTAGCTTGGGCCACTCTTGGAGGTCACCACATTTCATCCCAAGATCAGTAGAAACCCCATACTTAACATAAATGGAGAGAGAAACCACTTGGATGGGAGGATCCAATCTCTCCATGCAGCCCCAACACATTGTATGAACTGGGGGTTGAGGATCTTTTTGAGCTACCTAGATTGGCTCATTTCATTTAGATGATAGCATGGGTGTGGGAATCACTCACTGGGAATAATATTCCACATGTTTGTCATCACTCCAACCTTGAGGAGGCCATTGGATAGCAAGGAGGTTTCCACTTACACCTTCCACCTTTCTATGATGTGAGCCATATGGTTTTGCATGCTTGGGAGGAAACATTGGAGGGTAGATTTGTAGTAGATCATTTTGAGCAGTGGTGGGGACTTTTGATGAGGAGGCCACAAGAAGAGGAAGGGAGGAATTTTTCTCTCCTTATACATTTTCTTGAGGACAAGCAACATTTTGGAGGGGAGGACTATTAGAGTTGTTTTATCACTAGGTAGGTGAATAAATGGGTAGGGAGGCCCATTAACGTCTTTTGAATCAATAAAGACACTCCAAATGTGAAAGGAGGAAGAATAAGAAGCTAATATTGAGCACCCTTGGGTGCGAACAGAGATGGGATCATGTTGATTTAGTCAACTTTGACCAAATTAACAAAGCTATCTAGATACATTAGATAAACATCGCAGTTTTGGTGGAGGACAACTTGCATGAGCTTGATGGCACATATGGATGGGACCCAATGTGAAGAGGTTCACTTGATATATATGGATAGGATGGGAGGCTTTGTTATTCATGTTTTGGATATGATCATATGAACTTGGTATGTTTATACTTGGCTTCCTCTTGATGTTTAGCAGGGTTGCAGTGTTGTTTAGAACAATGTGTTCCCAAGCGGGAATACCACCTCTTCCCTTGAGAGGCCTCTTGGGACAGCTCTGTTCTATATTGATCCACATCTAGGCTTGATTCCAAGCACCATTCTCCATCCTCAGCATTATTTCTGTAGCAGAATATTGCTGTGTTGCAGGGTGTTGCAGTGGAGGTTTGATAACACCACTTTCGGGTATGTTTCTCAGTAGAGGGTGCCTTCCTTGTCTTGAGAGATCAGCTAGGAAGATTTATGGGCTTCATTCACATCTTGGCAGTTGGCCAAACTATTCCTCATCTCCCATAGCACAGTCCCTTGCAGGAACTACGTCATTTTTCATAGAGTTGCTGCAGCAGGGTTTAAGCCCTTAATTTTGAGCTAGTTTCCTAGGGAAAGAGCCAACCCTTCTCCCATAAAGCTACAGAAATGGATTCTCATCCCTATGATGTATTATTCAGCTGTATGTGTCTAATTTTGTAGTGATACTGCATTATTTTTTAGCTGAATATTCAGATCTACTCTTTTGTACTTATGCTCTCAAGAAACCCTTGCCGGGTGATTTCTATAATACATTAAAGAGGCCAGATCTTTGTTTTATTAGCACACTTTTCAATGAAACTCTAGATCTATGATTCCATATTGTAATTTTGTAGAAACCCTAAGGAAATAACATTTTTATGTGCTTTATAAATTCTTCATAACTTAAGTCATGGGATTTGGCTATTTTTAAGCTGATTTGAGGTCGAGAGGTCTGTTTAACTTATCATAAGTGATTTGTTTCAGTTCCTATTTTGTATGTGAGGGAATAAATCTATATTATAAGGTAACCAAGAATTATTTCTTCCTGTTAAAACATTAAACTCCAGAAATAATGTTTTCAGGGTTAAATTGTTGCATTTTCCCCACATGGGAGGATGTAGAAGTGCTTATTTTTGCTGTTGTTTCATTTAATTGATGGATATGTGTTTTTCAACACATTTTATGACTTAATTTCATCCTTATATTCCATTATTGTGCTTATACACTACTTCATTCCCATTTTGGGATATTACAGTTGTAATATCCCAAAATAGGGAAAATCTACAATAATGGGAATATCTTAAGATATTCCAAAATTGGAGCTACAACAATCCATGAAAATAATAATGAAAGAGTAGTGTAACTCAACTCATAAACATGGGAGACCAAAATGGAGACATTAATCCATGTTTTATATCAGCAAATTCATACATAACAATGAGGCATTGATCATATACCAAGAAGGAACAAGCCTCCCATAAGAAATCACTCTACAAATGAACTGTTTTCACCATAAAATAATGTTGGAGACTGCTACAGTGCAGTTGAAAAAACACTACTAGAGAAAAGTGATTTATAAAATATTATTGGCTCTTATAAGCCTCAAAATTTATACCAATACATATCTATGCTCAATATCAACTCCTACAAAGAACCCGGAAAGGGGTTTTCAGAAATACACTCTGTACAGGATGGGATCTAAAGCCAAATGGATGAATATACACTGCAAACTAAAGAATAAGAGTGTAAAAGGTTGTATTATTATAGATCTGAAGTATACCCCCTCAAATATCTCCTCCCATGAAAGGTGTTGAGTCTCAAAAGTGTTTTCCATATTCATACATATTTCCATTATGTCATAACCATTTAGCTCTTATTTCATAGCCATTTGACATAAAACCCTACATCAAGTAACCATTTTCATAAATATATGGGTTAGGATCATTGTTTTCCAAAGTTATTTATTTTATGTATTTTAAGTGAATTTATGATTAGAAACTAGAAAATTAACATAGTTTCATATATCTATATATGTGTTATGAGTTTTGTGACATGTGTAGGTCAAAAGGAGAATTCTAGAAGACCCTTATGTGGCACTCTAAGGCCAAATTCGAATTTGGTTGGAGAATATTATGGGATCAAGAGGATATGTGTCTCACTTCCTTGTTGTATTGAAACTCTAGAAAGACATGTGTCTTATCATTTCCTATTTTGATTGTAACTCTAGAGATGGAGGGAGAGATTCATGGACTCCCATTAATGAGATGACTCCTCATATTTTGTATAAATAGGAGAAGCTTTCTCCTATCATAGGTAATGAGGAAGTAATGAAAAAGTAGGAATAGAGAAGTCTTTTGTAACAAAGTTTAAGATGGAATGGGATGTAGATTTGTGAAGTTTTTCAATAAATAAGTTCCTTGATGGTGTTTTGATTACAATTTTAAGGAGCCGAAGAAGGATTACACCAAATTGGTAGCAGAGGGACCCTGCTATTCAAGGAGGTTTTGCATGTTTTCTAGATAAGTTGCTTTCAATTCTGTTTTGTCATATTTCCTTACTTAGATTGCTTTCTGAAATCATAGCTTTTAGCATAATTTTTAGCTTTTAGATTATAGTAGGTAGCCCGGACATTTGCACATAGTTTTACAATGACTAATGACATGGAATCAGTCTTGTCCTTCTGCTGATTTATTTTTCTTAGCTTTTAATTCCAGCATCGTTTTATTTATTTCAGTTTTGTACATTTGCTTTATTAGTTAGATTAGATATTAAATTACTCATGTCATTATCAATTACCTCCGAAAGCCATAGCGAGACTAATGGTGAGGGATTGAAGTTTGAGTGTGTAGTTTGATATTAGTTTATTTTTCTGCAAGTTAGATATTAAATTACTCATGTCATTATCAGTTACCTCCGAAAGCCATAGCGAGACTAATGGTGAGGGATTGAAGTATGAGTGTGTAGTTTGATATTAGTTTATTTTTTTGCAAGTTAGATATTAAATTGCTCATGTCATTATCAGTTACCTCCGAAAGCCATAACGAGACTAATGGTGAGGGATTGAAGTATGAGTGTGTAATTTGATATTAGTTTATTTTTCTGCAAATTAGATATCAGATTGCTCAAGTTGCTAATGATTACCTCCGAAAGCCATAGCGAGACTAATGGTGAGGGGTCAGAATATGAGTTGATGTAATTTGATTTTAGCTTTACTTTGCTTGCAACTCTTGGATTTATTTGAGCACAGTTTCTTTTGTATTTAGACAGCAGCAAGGGTAATGGGTTTCATGATCAATAGTTCACTGTTTTTTTTACTAGTATAGTGGCACATTTTCATTTTATTTTAGGAATTAATTTTGTCATTTCATGTTTTAAAACCCTTTTGAAGTTTGAAGTTTGGGAAATCATTATAAAGGACATCATTGCCTTGAACATTTATATCCATACCTGTCTTTTAGAATTTCCATCTCACCTTAGGAAACCAACCAAGATAAAAACCCCCAAGATAAATAAAAAACCCAAAAACGACAAAAAGTAAGAGATAGGTTATCTTGCACATATAGTGCGCCACACTTTGTCAGCTTACGAATCCCGGATTGAAAAATTAATGTAGCAATTTAGGACACACTAAATTGACCAAACAAAAGGATGAACCCCTTAATCACAAGGAAACACGGCAAAGGAACTACTAGAACATCTGCTGAAGTTGCCTTAAAAAACAATGCATTCCCTAGCTGGAACAATGTTGGGAATGTTGGGAAATGTATGGCCTGATGCCAAGGATCTAAAATGTTCCCAAGAACTCTCCAAAGATATCTCCCAATAGAAGGAAACCTTCCTCCTATGAGAAAATATCTTAGAAAGTGGGGTTCTAACCCCTCCACTGCTGCACCCTGCAACACAGCACAATAACCTGCAGAAACTGTGCTGATGAAGAAGTTGTAGCTTGGCATGAAAACATGAATATGGAAATGAATACAATACTCTTCCAAGAGGCTCCTCAAGGAAAGAGGTGGGATTCCCGCTCAAGAACACCCAGTGCTAAACAACACAGCTACCCTGCTAAACAGCTAGAGGAAGAAATAGTGTAAGCAGACCAATCTCAAAATAATCTAAAACATAAATTCAAATGGCTGCCATCCTCTTTCATAAGTATAATTTAAGCTTTATTGCCCTTGGCCCCACTCAATTAGGTCATTTCCTCCATGATATCCATCTCCCTCCAAAACTACATTATTCTCTAATTGATCTCCACTCCTCCTTATCAGCGTTGTTGACTTGCTCAAAGTTGACTGAATCAACATGATCCAAACCCTGTTCACACTTGGAGGAGCTTTATTTAGCTGCTAAAAAGGTCTTCTTTCACACTTGAAGTGTTTTTATTGCTACTCAAGAGACTTATGGGCCTCCCCACCCATTTATTTACCGACCTATTGATAAAACAACTATAATATTTCATTTAGCTTAGAGGCCAAATTTTTGGAATATTACAGTCCTCCCCTCCAAAATTTTGCTTATCCTCAAGAAACTATACAAGGAGAGAAAAATTCCTCCCCTCCTCCTCTTGTGGCCTCCTCATCAATAGTTCCCACCACTGCTCAAAATATTCTGCAATAAATCTGTCCTCTAGTACTCCCTCCCAAGCATGTGAAACCAAGGGCTCACATCATGAAAAGGTGGAAGGTGTAAGTGGAAACCTTCTTGTTGTCCAATGGCCTCCTCAAGATAGGAGTTATGAAAAGCATAGGGGATATCATGACCAATGAGAGACTCCCAAACCCATGCTATCATCCAAATTAAATGAGCCATTCTAGGTAGCTCATCAAAAGAATCCTCAACCCCTAGTGTATGCAATGTGTTGGGGCTGCATGGAGAGATTAGATTTTTCCATTCAAGTGGTTTCTCTCTCTATTTATGTTAAGTATGGGGTTCTTGCTGATATTTTTCTGAAGTGGCATGGCCTCCAAGATTGGCCCAAGTTACCCCACAAAGCAAATCAGCCATGAAATGCCTCCTCTGAGAACACAAATTCTTCAAATGGCTTCTACCATGTGAAGTCAAGAAGTGTGGTGTGGTAATCATGGTTTGCCCATTTTTTCTCCTGAAACATATAACATGTAATGTAGGGAGAATCATACTCCCAATGGGCATCTCAAACTCATCTAGCACTCTCCAAACAAAGCTCCCCATGAACATAAAAGTATCAGAAAAATATGGAAGCAAAAACTAGTGAAAACAAGCTACCATATGACAACCGGAGAGTGGAACATAGTTCCTCACATGGAACCACCACAGTGCATCCCTTTTGTTATTGCCTAAATCTACCTCAGGTTGAAGGAAGGCAGAGTCTAGGGTAACATCAAACCATGCTTAATCTGGTAGCTAGCCCTACCAGATCGGGAGAGGGCTCTCTCCTCGTCAATCTCAGCAAAAATAATCAGAGAGGCTTGAGATGACTTGAAATAAAGGCTAATTTTAGGCTAGGTATATATGTAAAGGAGTTTGATTTGATTTTGGAAGGGTTTTTGTTGGAATCAAAGGGAAGGGCAAATTTTGGGTCTAGGAAATGAGCAGTTTTGCAGGGGTCTGAATGGGGCAAGGTAGGCAACTGTTTTGATGTTTCAATTATGAATGAAATGGATAGCTCAAACCGGTGATGAGTTGAAGAGGGAAAGATACTTTCAAGAATCCTCTTCAGACAGTTGAAAACATGTAAAATTAAACAAAACTCAAGGCAAAACACTGCAAATCTAATGAATTCCACCTTTATTACTTGTTTGTTTAACTTAAGAAGAAATGAGAAGGGAGATGGTACACATGCAACATCAGTAAACTTACAATCACTGAGAGAAACACACCATCAAAACATGGAGCCACATGGATCCCAAAGAGTGATGCAAACCCTGGTCTATTCCTTTGCCAAAATGCAGAGATGAAATGTACAATGAAGCTCAAAGCAATCCCAAGTGTCCAACCTATGCCAATGACTGAAAAATTACAAGATATAAGCAACCAACAAATCATCCCCAGCCTCTAGGGGTCAAGCTCACAATTTTAGGAGCTGTTTCAACAAGATCTAAACTGAGACCTGGAAAATAGGCAGTGGAACAACTTGCCTCTATAAGATAGGAAACTGATTCATTCAGTTATAATTCACCTTTTGATGAATGAATCTACTTAAATGAGTAAAAATTTGTCAAAATTACATCAAAATCCATGAAATTACATCAAATTACATCAATATATTTACATTTGGAGATAAAAAATTCAAACTGGCCAAAACTAGGCGAAAAACAGAGTTACTGAGTCAAAACTGAGCCAAAATCACCAATGCGTCGCGCCTGAAATCTCTATGCATCGCACCACTTTGGATCTGATTTTGAAGGCCTTCACAATGTCCAAATTGAGCACAGGATAGCTCGTTAGAAATATCTACCTGTATAATTTCCAACACAAGTGGAATTTCTGAATTTGGATTCCATTTGCCCCTCCAAAAATGAGTTCTCGCAACACTGCTTCCTGTGTGTCCAAAAAGGGGCAGAAAGGTCATTTCTAGGGTGTTTTTGACCCTTCCAGCAACCCAAAACTTGTCAAAATCTCTGGGTAATGGGTAGGAATGCATAAATTTTCATGAAAAATCAAAAAATACAAATTTTTACCCAAGAGTAGCTCCCAATCATAAGCGTGCGCCAAGTGGCGCGACGCGTCGGGCAGAAAAATCTGTGTTTAGGCCAATAAAAACAAAATTGACAAAATGTGTCCCAAATTTCTTGAAATTTGGGCTGAGTGTCCTCCATCATGCGCTATGCTGAGCCAGGGAAGCTTCGACCAAAATTTGGAGTCTATCATGCCTTTTCCGATGCTTTAATGCCCTCTCCAACCTAGCCTTCAGGATCTTGATTCGTGCCTTCCAAACATGATTTCCACAGTCTATGTTGTCTTGGATGTATATGAGAAGTTTGGTATTTTTGGTTTTGTTGCCAAATATGAGTTAATATGGGAGGTAATATGGAGGAATAGGATAATGGGAATAATGGACTTTTATCAAGTGAAATTTGCCTTTTGAAAACTGTGATTTGATAATTTTAGGGACAAGGGACAACCACTTAGTTTTTTGGGATAAATTGGGATTTGAGGGAAAATTTACAAGTGATATGGGGACAATGGGAATGGGATATGGATGATTGACGTTAGGGATGTCAAGAGATAGAGGGATGGGCTGCTATAATGAGATAAAAAATGAGGAGGGACTAACAAGGTAAGGGAAATGGAAATATTTGACACCAAAACAAATTTTGAAACCCTAGGAGCATTCTTAAACAAGACAATAGGGTTTTATTTTTTGCATTTAAATTCTCTTATCAACACCAAACACTTTTTATGAGCAATGGGGAAGTGACTTTGACTTACTCGAACAAGGAGAGACCGAGAAAATTTGTTGATTGAAAGGAATGGCAAAAACTTGTGTTCCGGCCCAATGCGTCGTGCAACCAACCCAGTGCGCTGCACCATTCCAATGCACCATGCAAGAGAAAATCTACACACAGGGAAACGACCCTATGCGTCGCGCTCACCCGATGCATCGCCCCGGCTGCCCAATGCGTCGCGCTTGGAAACTTGACACAGTCCGACCTCCAAACACTTGCTTCGCTCCTCACAACTCTTCTTTCACCCACTGCTGTCTCTTTGGCACAAAAATGGAGTGTTGAAACATAAAAATCATATATATACCAAAGACTTTGATTTTTCATTTGAAAAAACCCACTTTGCAATGTTTCAAACTTAACACTTTTCAAAAGAACTCTGTTTTGCTTCCTTTTGCTTTTGGACTGAATAATGAGCTTTTTTGTCTGTCTTACAAGGAATGGATGGCATGGAGCTTTGGCAAAGGTGACCAGGGTTTGAGTGGAGTGTTATTACAACTGAAAAACTTGAAAATTACATTGCATTTATTACATAAAGATGAAATAGACTATTTTTCTTCAAAATAGAGTTTTGAATAAAAATCATTATTAAGCATTATGATGATGAAATTTTTTTTGCACTGAAACCTTATTTCAAGCTTCCTCATGTGCCTGCTGACCATTATTAATCATTCTGAAGACCGGATTAACTAAACCCTAGACCTAATGAGACTAAAACCCTAAAATGACTCTTTGCCAACTATGAGACCAAAAATGACTGTAAATGATTTTAATGAACAAAAATAGGCCAGTAGGTATAAGACATGAGGGATATGAGTGACAAGCCCCTACCGTCAGAGGATCCATGCTCCTAATGGAATGAAACTGACTAAACTGAGTGAGACACCTAAAATGAAATGCAACAAGAGAAATTTGATCACTGACGGAGGGAGGAAGCTACCGACACTAACATTGGCTCCAATGGGGATGGTAGCTCCTTGGAGGTGCCAAGAACTACAGATCTCTAGGAAAGTAGACAGTGCCTTCATCCATTGGGAAATGGATTCAAAACTCAAGCTAAAATGCATGACTGAAAATTGATGACTTGACGACACAAATAGACTCTCACTCAACTAAAAACTGACTCGATACTTAAACACAACCAACAAACTGGAAAATATGCTCAATATGAAGCTTATTCAATACAACCTACTCTAGTTGTTCCATTCATCACCTGATCAAGTGAAATGAAACAACAAATGCAACCAAGTAAGTATTCCAGCTGCTGTTTGAATTCTCCGCAAGTTCTCGCTTATGAACAATAAGAGAGAACTACTGAAAGGAAACTCCCATGAAAAATTGTGAACAGATCCATTGAATACTATGGATTCTCTATCCGCCTCCAAAAACACTGCATAAGGATCTTGAAGTTCATGCACACTGGGACTTAGCTCATCCAATGGATTACTTCTCTTTTCCTCATACCATGAATGCAAACTTTGATCTGAGCTTTGTGACGAGACTCTTGCTAAAAATGACAAAGAGACCAGCTACCGGATCAAGTTTATATCAGCACACGTTTCAAGCTCACATGTAGTCAATGGAGAAAGACTTTGATTGCAGAAATCATCCAACACATCAGCTATTGGGTCATGAAAAACTTGAAAAGACTGCTGCAACCCATTTTCTATTGGTTCTGATGAGACTACATGATTTTATACAAGCTTCTCATTTGAAGATTTACTATGCAATTTACCCTTCAAAAACTGAAATGATTAAAAAAAAAATGGTACGGAATCATCTTGTATCATTTGATCGTATGTGCCAGCTTCCAAGTCTTCATCTACAACTTGAAAATCAATGGCATTCGGGGGCTGCAAATCTGGATATGGGAAGTCTTGAACAAGGTTTTTATTGCCCTCAAGATGGTCCAAATCAAGACTTGTTGACAGTTGATTTTTGATTGCATGGAAGTTATCTTTGATGAACTGAAACGAATCAAAACAAAAAGGCAAATATCCTTCACTTACTTCAAAATTTTCTGCACTTTCCTCGTCATTTTCATAGCTGATACGCATCGGTTGATCACTGTACTCAAGCTACTAAAAGTGAACTTCCTCCTTCCACAAACTAGCTGCTGATTTGTCTGCAAGATTAGCTTCTATTTGGAGAACATAATCATCATCATACTGATCAAACTGAGGCAAATCATCAGTATAAAACACATCATCAAGCATACATGTCATATCAATAACTCTCTCTTCTCCAAGATGATCTACAAAACAATCACTATGACAACTGGAATAAGAAACAAAATGTTTTGGATCAGCAACTTGTTCTTCTTCAATCAATGAGCCATGGGCTTGAACATTATAATTGTTCCTTGTGGTGATCTTCTGCATCATCTCTTCCACTGCACTTACCAAAATTGCAAGCTTTACCTTTAGAGATGTCGATTTCTCTGGATCTATGTTTTTCATCTCTTCTTTCTTCAATTTTTCCCTTCGAATCAACAAATGAGCCTCTACATCTACTGCACTGTTCTGCCTCTCTTCAAGTGTTTCAAGATTCCTTTCTCTCAACTGAAACTCCATTTCTGGATCAAAGGCACCCGGGTAGTGCAAGAGAGCAGATCCAGGAGGAGGTCTTATATCAATTAGCATCAAATAATAAACTTGGTTAAATCTGGCAGAAAAATGTTGTACTGTCTCCCCTGGCAGTCTTTTCAGCTGGTTATACTCTTCTATAATCAAGAAAGGGTTCTATCTTACCACCCACCTGTCGAGGAAAACTTTGATGAACTACTGGAAATTTGAGATGCTCGCATCAGGCAGGGTTTTGAACCAACTCTTGACTTTGCCTTGCAAAGAAAGAGAAAAAAGCCTAATACTGACATCCTCTTCATCAACTTCAAAAAGGTCAAGAAAAGACTCAAAATTCAGAACATGTCTCTCAGCAGTGATGTTGTCGCATTCACCATCAAATCTTGGTAGATATAAGTCATGATTTTTTAGGGAAAGCATGGGATATAGGAGGTAAAATTAGAGGCTTGTATCGATCTGGAATTTTACAAGGCATAGGGGTACGTACAGAAGGTATAGAATCAGTCTTGGTCTCTTGAGGCTCATCAATTTGAAGATGGTCATAACAAGATTCTGAAGAAAGGTTTTGATCAAGCTCAAAAGCATGCAAATATTTGGTATTTACAATCTTCAAAGGGAAGGAATCAAATGCAGGCCGAGGATATTTTCTCAAATACAATATACTTTGCAAAGCCTTCTTGACATTCTCGGGAAAAGAGAAGAAATAATTTATGACAAAGAACAAACTGTCTTGGATGAAATTTCAACTTGAATACCTGATCTTTCCATATTTTCCTTTCATGTTTCTGCTAATCAGGTTCATCCTCCAGTGGAGTCCTTGGATCTGATCTCGAAACTAATTTAGAGTCGCTAGGTGAATGATCTTAGCCTTGCGATGTCTGATCATTTTCCACCATCAAAAATCAGATATGAACTTGATTAGATCTTACTGAGGAAATCAGATGTTTAGTTCATAAACTAGATCAGAGATTGACTGAAGCAGCATTCATCTACTATGCACTTGCAGAGCAAGAGCAATTCGAAGGCTACCTAGCTAACTTCAGGCTCTGTCTGTAGTTTATAAAGCAAACAACAAACTTTTTTCCCCCAGTATGGTTGCCACTATGTTATTGCCTAAATCTACCTCAGGCTGAAGGAAGGCAGAGTCTAGGGTAACATCAAACCACGCTTAATCTGGTAGTTAGCCCTACCAGATCGGGAGAGGGCTCTCTCCTCGTCAATCTCAGCAAAAATAATCAATGAGGCTTGAGATGACTTGAAATAAAGGCTAATTTTAGGCTAGGTATATATGTAAAGGATTTTGATTTGATTTTGGAAGGTTTTTTGTTGGAATCAAAGGGAAGGGCAGATTTTGGGTCTAGGAAATGAGCAATTTTGCAGGGGTCTGAATGGGGCAAGGTAGGCAACTGTTTTGATGTTTCAATTTTGAATGAAATTGATAGCTCAAACCGGTGAGGAGTTGAATAGGGCAATATAATTTCAAGAATCCTCTTTAGACAGTTGAAAACATGGAAAATTAAAAAAAACTCAAGGCAGAGCACTGCAAATCTAATGAATTCCACCTTTATTACTTGTTTGTTTAACTTAAGAAGAAATGAGAAGGGAGATGGTACACATGAAACATCAGTAAACTTAAAATCACTGAGAGAAACACACCATCAAAACATGGAGCCACATGGATCCCAAAGATTGCTGCAAACCCTAGTCTATTCCTTTGCCAAAATGCAGAGATGAGATGTACAATGAAGCTCAAAGCAATCCCAAGTGTCCAACATCTGCCAATGATTGAAAAATTACAAGATATAAGCAACCAAAAACTCATCCCCAGCCTCTAGGGGTGGAGATCACAATTTTAGGAGCTGTTTCAACAAGATCTAAACTGAGAACTAGAAAATAGGCAGTGGAACATCTTGCCTCTATAAGATAGGAAACTGATTCATTCAGTTATAATTCACCTTTTGATGAATGAATCTACTTACATGAGTAAAAATTTGTCAAAAATACATCCAAATCCATGAAATTACATCAAATTACATCAATATATTTACATTTGGAGATAAAAAAGTAAAACTGGCCAAAACTAGGCGAAAAACAGAGTTACTGAGTCAAAACTGAGCCAAAATCCCCAATGCGTCGCGCCTGAAATCTCTATGCGTCCCGCCACTTTGGAGCTGATTTTGAAGGCCTTCCCGATGTCCAAATTGAGCGCAGGATAGCTCGTTGGAAATCTATGCCTGTCTAATTTCCAACACAAGTAGAATTTATGAATTTTGATTCCATTTGTCCCTCCAAAAATGAGTTCTCCTAACACTGCTTCCAATGTGTCCAAAAAGAGGCGGAAAGGTCATTTTTAGGGTGTTTTTGACCCTTCCGGAAACCCAAAAATTGTCAAAATCTCTGGGTAATGGGTAGGCATGCATAAAATTTCATGAAAAATCCTAAAATACAAATTTTTACCCAAGAGGATCTCCCAATCATAAGCGCGCGCCAAGTGGCGCGACGCGTCAGGCAGCAAAATCTGTGTTTAGGCCAATAAAAACAAAATTGACAAAATGTGTCCCAAATTTCTTGAAATTTGGGTTGAGTGTCCTCCATCATGCGTTATGCTGAGCCAGGGAAGCTTCGACCAAAATTTGGAGTCTATCATGCCTTTTCCGACGCTTTAATTCCCTCTCCAACCTAGCCTTCAGGATCTTGATTCGTGCCTTCCAAACATGATTTCCACAGTCTATGTAATCTCAGATGTATATGAGAACTTCGGTATCTTTGGTTTTGTTTCCAAATATGAGGTAATATGGGAGGGAATATGGAGGAATAGGATAATGGGAATAATGGACTTTTATCAAGTGAAATTTGCCTTTTGAAAACTGTGATTTGATAAGTTTAGGGACAAGGGACAGCCACTTAGTTTTTTGGGATAACTTGGGATTTGAGGGAAAATTTAAAAGTGGTATGGGGAAAATGGAAATGGGATAGGGATGATTGACTTTAGGGATGTCAAGAGATAGAGGAATGGGCTGCTATAATGAGATAAAAAATGAGGAGGGACTAACAAGGTAAGGGAAATGGAAATATTTGACACCAAAACCAATTTTGAAACCCTGGGAGCATTCCTAAACAAGACAATAGGGTTTGATTTTTTGCATTTAAATTCTCATATCAACACCAAAAACTTGTTATGATCAATGGGGAAGTGACTTTGACTTACTCGAACAAGTAGAGACCGAGGAAATTTTCATATTGAAAGGAATGGAAAAACTTGTGTTCCAGCCCAATGCACCATGCAACCAACCCAGTGCATCGTGCCCTTACAATGTGCCGCGTAGGAGAAAATATACACACAGGGAAACGACCCTATGCGCCGCGCTCGCCCAATGCGTCGCGCTGGCTGCCCAATGCGTCGCGCTTGGAAACTTGACATAGTCCGACCTCCAAACACTTGCTTCGCTCCTCACAACTCTTCTTTTTCCCACTTCTATCTCTTTGGCACAAAAATTGAGTGTTGAAACATAAAAATCATATATATACCAAAGACTTAGATTTTTCATTTGAAAAAACCCACTTTGTAATGTTGCAAACTTAACACTTTTCAAAAGAACTCTGTTTTGCTTCCTTTTGCTTTTGGACTGAATAATGAGCTTTTCTATATGTCTTGCACGGAATGGATGGCATGGAGCTTTGGAAAAGGTGACCAGGGTTTGAGTGGAGTGTTATTACAACTGAAAAACTTGAAAATTACATTGCATTTATTACATAAAGATGAAATAGACTATTTTTCTTCAAAATAGAGTTTTGAAGAAAAATCATTATTAAGCATTATGATGATGAAATTTTTTTTGCACTGAAACCTTATTTCAAGCTTCCTCATGTGCATGCTGACCATTATTAAGCATTCTGAAGACCGGATTAACTAAACCCTAGACCTAATGAGACTAAAACCCTAAAATGACTATTTGCCAACTATGAGACCAAAAATGACTGTAAATGATTTTAATGAACAGAAATAGGCCAGTAGGTATAAGACATGAGGGATATGAGTTACAAGCCCCTACCATCAAAGGATCCATGATCCTAATGGAATGTAGCTGACTGAACTAAGTGAGACACCTAAAATGAAATGCAACAAGAGAAATTTGATCACTGACGGAGGGATGAAGATACCGACACTAACACCTTGCTTGCATCAAAACAAGTAAGAAAAAGTGCTCTCTCAGCCACTTGTTTGCTTCCACAATCATTCTATAGGATAGAAGCATGAAAGTACAATGTGGTTTCAATGGTGCACACCAAGAATTTTGTGGCCTCCCCCACAAACCACCGATAGAATGGCCAACATCAATGCTACAAATGGCCTCAAGTACATGAAAATACAATATACAAGAAGGAAATATCCTCCTTGGTACAATATGCTGCTCAAAAAAGGTAAAGGAATGAAAATCAGGGTGCATAAGTGTACATCCTCTACTATGTACTTTGGTCCTTGAGCTAAAATGGCTCAACTGGAAATTCTCCCTCACTCTCAATGAGTAGGGAAGTGGTTGTGCCAACCTCTCCATCACCATCCGGGCTATGCATCTCTCCATATGCTGATGTATATCCTGTTGGATGCCCTCCCAAGTGAACTCCTCCATCAATGAATGAAATGCATCAAGGTGCATGGAAAGAAAGTCCACATGTGTTGCATGTAGGATCTTCCTCTTGAGCTCAGAAAATCTTGTCAAGAAGACTCTCCCATAAGAATAGATGACCTCACCAACCACCATGTATCTATCATCTCCATCTAGTTCATCAAGTATCATGAAAGCACCAAGATCCTTGGAGAACTCTACCAAAAGTTAAGATCTCCAATATGGATCAACCCTCCTAAGAGATAGCGTTGAAGATATGAAATGTGAAGCTACCCAAATGTTGTTGTCTACTCCTTTGACATCCCTCATGCCAAATTCTTCCTCCAAAATGCTACCATGCCCATCATGTAGCTGCTCATGCTCAAATAGAAGTGGTAACTTTTGGAATTTGGCCTCCCATGAGAAGCTATCATCCACAAAGAACCTCTTGATCTTGGCCAATGAAAGCATGAGTGGCCTCCCTCTACTCCCATGTATGGAGGATTCCTTCCTCAAAGGAAGTACCCTCTATTTCTCCAAATCCATGGAGCAGCTCCCTTGCACCATGAAGGTGCCATCCTCCATTACTGTAGCAACTTCAGTCAGCGCAGTATATGTAGTGAGAGAGGGTAATGTAGAAAATTAAAGAGTTCCTCTCTCCTCCTTGAGTCTATCGTAAACTCTCTACGCTGTACTGGATTCCTCCAAAGCCTTCACCTCTCCAGAATCTAAGAGTGGTGAACTAAATGGTAAAATGTCTCCCACCAACTCTAGATCTGGTGGCCTCCCAGGTGGAATGCCCCCATGTAGCAAGACATCAAAATCTAAAGTAGACTGTATACATGTGTGGACTGATTTGTCCCTCTCTTCACTGTACAACACAATCTCCTTCTTTTGTGCAGAAACCTCCTGGAATAGATAAGGTTTAATTCTCATCATCCCTTGATGCAAATCCTTCCTTTCCTCTCCTTCCATCTGCCAAGATTCACAACCCAAAATAACTGATGCATGTTGCTCCGGAATTGTGTTTTGGTTCCCACATGTTGGATCATTTGGAACTCCTTGCAAAGACACAAGGGCTCCTCCAATGGAATAAATGGATCCCTTCCCATCTCCATGTGGTGATGGATCTTCTCCCAATGGTACAGCGTTGTCAACTCTTCTTTGCTCATCCTCTTCATAAATATGTGAGAATGCCTCATCATCAATGAGATACCCTTGATCTTGGTCTTCTCTTGAAGGAGGAACCTCCATGTCTTCATCTATAGAAGAGGGCTTTTTAAGAAGTGGGGATCTTTCCCTTGGCACAATATCATGCATGTTTCTATCCCCTTCAACAAAATTATGGAGTGGATTTGGAAAAATAAATCTCTCCAACTCATGCAAAGGTTTTGATTTTTTGGGTTCAACAAGAGATGTTTTACAATGTTTAAGATCAAATCTCCTCACTATTTTCTTAGTGAACCTACATAAGTGTTTACATTTTCATGATGAAATGAAGCAGAACTATAAAACCACCAATCATGGGCCATACCTTTGAGGTGCAGCATTGCTACTCTAATGGCCTCCTTTTCTGAAACTTGGTGTAGCTGGAAATAGGAATCTAGCTCCTCCGCCCAAGCTTTGGTTGTGCACTTTGATGATCCATCAAAGTTAGATAGAAAGATTCTACCTCTCCTACATCTATGATGGTTGTTGGATCTTCTACCTTCCTTGAGTTGGCAAAACCCTTGGAAGTCCAAGTGCTCTTTGAATCTCCATGATTGAGACTCATACTCCTTAAGATAGACACTCAAGGTCTCCTCCCTTGGTGCATATCCTTCCTCTGTCCTTCTTGCAGTGAATGTGGGAAATAGACTGTGTTGTGGATATGCATGTGTGACTGAATGCTCACACCCATCATATGAATAACTAGGGCTTGCTTCACCTTCAAATCCTCTTGGAATGTTCCTACACTCATCCCCTTTCATTTCCTTGAGATCTTCTTTGATAATTTGCATAGTTTGGAAAAGAAGCTGGGAGATCCCCTCTTCCTTCATTTCTCTAAATAATGGAGTCTTCTCTTTGTGCCTTCTATACATATCTTATTCTCCTTCTCCTCTTGATAGAAGAATGGTAGAGATTCCACAGGCTGATTGCAAGACTATTTTTCCCTTTTCCCATCTATTGGAAAGATATGCCCCTTTAATGAAACTAATAATGAAGTATTTTACATGCGAGGGGAGGTTTTATAGACTTCATTCCTACCATATAAGACTAATTATGCACTTCTCTAGGGCCAAGATACTGCATTTGCCTTATTACCTTTATAGAAGTATTGATAAGATGTCATACATTGTGCAAAAGAGGCCTCCTTCATAACAAATGCAGAGTCTTTTCCACCATTCTCTTATCAAGATGATTGTGTTTCATCAATTAGAGCAACAGGGTATCCCATGGGAATTATTCATCACCAATGATGTTTTCATAAATCCACAGCCTATTCCTTTGTAAATTTTACCCTCATCATCTCATCCACCTTCATAATTTCCTCCATCAACCCCCACTGACCATGATTCCTCATCCACACATGAATCCTCTCCCCAAGAGAACTTCCCTCCTTCACCTTCTCCTAAAGCATTAGAACAAGAAGAAATTGATGAAGAACAAGAGGAAAACAATGACAAAGAGGAAAATGACAGTCAAGAGGAAGAAACAAGTGATGAGGGAGAGAAAAATGAAAATGAAGAAATTGGTGATGGTGAAGAAGAAAAAAGGGACAGTGAGGAAGAAAATGACAATGATAAAGAAGAAAATTTAGAACAAGAATACCATGAAGAGGCAGATTTTGAAGATAAGGGTAGTGAGCCCAATAGTGAAGAAGAAACAGATGCAAGCAATGAAGAAGAAGAAGAAGGCAGTGAGCCAAATGAGGAGGAAGAAACAAATGACAGTCAAGAGACAAAGTCAGAATTTGAAGAAGAGACAGAGGCAGAACTAGAAGAAGATGGCAGTAAACATGATAGTGATAAATATGAAAATAGTGAGCATGGCAGTGGGAAAAACAATGACACTAATTAATAAGGGATAGGTAATGAAGAGACAAATTATGAAGACAAAGGCAGTGAATGGTGCAGTGGTGAAGGGAACAGTGACAAAGAGGCTAGCCATGAAGATGAAAACACACAAGACAGTGGTGAAGACACTAATAAAAAAACCTCTAATAGTGACAACACAGAGAATGATAATGTTGCAAACATAGAGGATAACAATGCAGAAGATATGGAAGAGGATGAGAATGATGAAGATCATGATAGTGATGATAGCATGGGGGAAAATGAAAGTGCCTCTAAAGAATTCAGTCAAGAACAAAATGAAGAGGACACAAATACAAGGATTATTGATGAAAAGAAAAGCAGCCTTAAGGTCAATCATGAAGAAGATATTCAAATGAAACTTATCAAACCTTTTCCTCTCACATATCAAAGAGGGGAGAGGCATGTGTTTGCTGCCTCCAAAGGGCAAGGGACCATGCCATCCTCCTTAGCTCAAAGGCTTGAAAAGGGCAAATAAAAGATGAAAAAATATAAGAAAGGTAAGGGAGGCAGGAAAACTACTCAAAAGCCACAATTCATTGACCTAGACAGTGATAATGAAGATGAGGAGGTGGCCACTAGACTACTTCTCCAGAGAAAAGATGCACAAATCAGGGAGTGGGAGAGGGATTTTGAGATGGCACAACATATCATTCAATATTACAATAATGAACACAAATACTTCAAGAAGATAAAAAGGGGCCTTGCTCTCCAGAAAAAGATGACCAAGAATTACGCAATGAAAAACAAACCTTCTTGTGCCAAACTAAAGGAAGCCCTGAATGAAATTCAAGCACTAAAAGAAGAAAAGAGCCAAGATAGGCTTGGAATCTTGGCACAAGCCTCTCTACAGGTCTCCCAAAACCCATGAGGCACTCATCCACCAAATTTGGGAGAATTTTGACAAGTTTTTGTTTTTTGCTAATTTTGAGGCCAAGGTGGTAGCACACATGGTGCTACACTCTTTTTCAGAGCATCTTCAGGAGGAAAGGCTCACATTTTTGGGATCCATATCACAAATATAGCATGCTCACAAAGTTTTAGATCAATTGGAGTTGTTTTGGTCCTCCAAAAGGGTAAACAACACCCAAATTTTCACCATTTTGCCTGCTTTTTAGGACATGTGTTTCACCTTTACCAGCCTTGGAATTTTTGGCTTTGTAACCGTTTATGGAGGTCCAATTAGAGAAAAAAGGGTAGATCTGGAAATTAGACTTCATGGGCTTTCCAACGAGCCATCACAGAGCCTATTCCAACATCAAGAAGGCCTTCAAAACACTGCTGCAAGATGACCCATTTTTCCTGCTCCTGTGCTACGCCCTTGGCATGGAAATTCCTCCTAAAACACTGTGTTGCGCCCTTAGCAGAGGGAAATTCAACACTGCATGCTTGGAAATTTTTAGGAGGCTTGTGAGACCTGAAATGCCATTTTCTTTGCTAAAAATGTCCGAAAATATATTTTGTTTTAGATATTTTGTGTCTTGGGCCTTGCAAGGTCTCAAGGACAATAGTAACATTTATGATTAGCCAATTGTAATATTTTTAAATTAGCATGCAGCTAATAGGAATATTAATTTTGCTTTTAAAGTCTAGTTAAATGAATAAATGGGCAAGGATGCTCATAAGTTTCTTAATTAGGAATAAAATCCCTCATAATGTGAAAAGGGATCATGTTAACAACCAGATCAAGCATCCACATGTCTGACAGGGTCTAAAATGTGTGGATAAATTCAAGTTTGACCAATTCAATAAAATTATTATATGAGGAGTGGATCCTAAATAAAGACAGCTCAATGTGAATGAACATCAATCTAGCTAGTCAAAATGAAGACACCTTGAGTGTGAAAGGAGATGAGGCATGAAGATCCAGTCAAGGTTGATCCAGTCAAGATTGATCTAGTCAAGATTGACCAAATCAAACAACGATGTAAAAATATGAGCAAGGCAAATGGAGACAGCGTAATTTTGGAGGAGGAGCCTTTGCAAGGAAGCAACCTCATAATTGGGTGGGACCCTTAGTGAGGAAGCTCATCAACTATATAATGGAGGGGATGGAAACCATATGGGGCATGATTGAGATTATATATGGTATGTGTTCTGCTTAGACTTCTTGCATACTTTGGTTGTTTAGCTAAGTTTGTTGCACTGTTTAGTGCAAGGGTTTTCTCATGTGGGAATTTCCCACTCTTGCTTGGAGATCTTGTTTAATAAATCTGAGGAGAGAATTTTGTGCTGCATTTTCCACTATCTGGTGTTAGGCCAAGTATTTACCTTAAAAAAAAACACAATCCCTTCCAGAAACTGCATTATTTCTCAAGGTGTTGCAGTGGATGGGTTTAATCCCTTGTTTTGAGAGCTAGTTTCACAGGAGGAGGATCAGCCTTCTTCCGGAAAAGCTAGAAAAAGGAGCTACAGCCATTTATTTGCATGATCAGCCATAATTATGCAATGCTTCAGCCATACAATGTGATTCAGCCATATATCTGCAGCAGATATTTTATGTATATCATTTCTGTCAAGAAACCCTTGCCAGGTCATCTTGGATCTATGTAAAAGAGACTAGATCTTTGTTTATATGCCTCATTGATAAATATAATAGCAGATCTGATTTGTTCCTCCATTTTTTTAGTATAACCCTCAAATAACTGTGTTGTCTCTTTATGCAGTAATTTATGTGTGTTTTAGTCTTGGGGTTTCAGTGTTTTTGGGTTGTTTTGAGCATGGGAGACCTGTTTAACTAGAAAAAAGTCATTTGTTTCTTATCTCCTCTTAGATCTAAGTTCAATAATGTCAGATCTAACAAATTCATGGGCTGCATTTTTCTGTTTAAACTCATATTTCTTAAAAATTCATTTTTCAAGCATGTATTGCTGAGTTTTCCCATTTTGGGATATTACACCAATAGGCTTCTAGATACTCTATTAGATTTTCCTCCTCCTTGCTTGTTAAAAAGGCATTAAGGACTCATTTTTAATGTTGGCTTTGATGAGTTTTGAGAGCAATACATGGTTATTTGAGGTTGAGGAGCAATTTGGTGTTATGGAGCTTATGAATGATATGATTTGATTGATGATTATGAAATCTTTCTTGCAGGATCCCTGAGATTGGTGAATGGTGATGTGTCTCTAATTTTTTCATGATTTCTTTCTTATCATTATGTCCATCTTTCTATGTTGCAGTAGATCAGAAAAGTATAGGCTAAGAAATGTTGTTTGAGGCACCTTAGTCCTCCTGTTCGCTATTGTATTTATGTTTTCCTCTGTTGGGTGTGTTTAAGGAATTCTTAGTTGCTCCTTAGGCCTCTTTATGCTTGTTTATTTCATCAATGGATTAATATGCTAGTTTCGAAATATTTTGTATGGCAAGCCCTGCTTATTTGATGCTATCTAAACTCTGTTGTGAAATCTCTCTTTGAAGTATTACTTTTTAGGTTAAGTCAAGGAGGTCTTGTTCTGATCTTTCCCTTTGTCCATGTCTATCAGTTTGCCTCAAAGTTATTTATAGCTTGATTGATGATGTCTAGGAGTTCGCTCTTCATTGGTTAATCTTATTTTTCATCTTATATGTTTTCAAACTTTCGAAGTGAATTCACTGAAGTTAGATAGGATTTCTTACTTTCTGTGTTTCACTAAATTTTTCATCTTGAATGTCTATTTGTTTAAATTATTTTCATTGAGTTAATGGTTTTCCCTATCTCATGATTATTATCTTTTTCTTATCAGTATTTGAGACCTTCTTGTTTACGGGTATATGACAAAGGATTCTTAACTACCCTTTTCCCTACCTTGTTTCCCCAACTTAATGTCCATTTCACTTCACACATAACTTTAAGGGATCCATTGACTACACTAGATTTTCCCTATGATGCACTCTGACTCATTGTTGAGATATACATGACTTTCATAGACTCCATAGGCCAGTTATTTGATGACCTCTCATTCCACCTATTCTACTTGATCATTTTTCCCAACCCAACCAAACAAACAAAACCCTAAAACTTCACAACTATCCTAAAATCAACCATATAAAGAAAAAAAAGTTCACATACTTTGCATACAATAGAGAGATCCCTCTCTAAGTCCAGGAAGGCTAGGTCCTAGGATTCCAAATACTGGTTTCATGTTACCCTGTGCATTTGGTCTACCAATCTTCTAAATCATGTGACCCTACCAACTTAGATGACATTATACAAGTCGATGCCCCCTAATCTATTACCATCCTATGAACATGTTGTCCAAAAAAATGGACCATTAACTAGAATGCCAGATTATGTGGAAGACGAGGTTTCCAAAGAGATGAATCAAAGTTCATAATATTTAGGTCTAAGAGATCCACCCCACCGATAGTAGACAAAAGTTCCTTGTGTTTTGTTGGGAAAATTTGAAACACTTTTAATTCAGACATAGTAGCTGGAGCTTGGTCTAGATCCTCAACAATAATATAATTATGAGAATCCTTCACATTGGGATTGTGTGTAGTCTTTTGAAGGGAATAATTAGGTGAGCGTGGCACAAGGTTCAGTGATGGCTTATTGAAATGAAGTTGACCATCTGATGTAGTTGGGTTCATGGGCTCCTAGGTAAAAGTACCACTCTCAAAATTCAAACAATTATGAGCTTTGGTTTGTAAATGGATGCTTTACTTAACCGTAAATATATATTGTGTTTAAGGTGAGGAACTAGAAGAGTTTACCCTACTCCCCCCTTACTCGGGTGGTGGAGGAATTGCAACCATGGTTTATTGCTAGTTTGGAAACAAATTCGTCAAGACGGTTGGTTGACGAGTAGGTTGTTGTGAGAAATCTCATTGAATCTCATCCATCCAAGGGAACTCATGAGTAAGATGATCATCCCCACAATTATTGCAAGGAAATAGATTCTTATTATTCTTCTCTTTTGTTCCACTCCCAATGTTGTCTTAGGTTTGTGATTCCCCTTGTTTCTAAGATGAATTATTGGATTTATTATTTTTATTTTTCCCTCCTAGTTGTCGAGGATTCTTATTTGATGTGGATTGAACATAATGTACCTTAGAGGTGGGAAGAGAGGAGTGAGGAGTTTCAGTAGTAGGATGACCAACTAGTGCACTAGAAGTGATGTTTAGTTGGCACATCTAAGAGGCTATTTGTATTATGTTTCCAGATGATACAGATCCCATGACTCCATATGCATGGGTTCCAGGTTTCTAAGTTGAAGGACCAATTGATGGCCAAGGATAATTTGGAATGTATTGATAAAAGGTGCCAAACTAAGAGTAGATCAATCCAATTTGGTGGGCACGCAAGATAGTTTTCTCTTTGGTTTGGACTCCACCATTTTCCACATCTTAGGTGATGTCAGGTAGTAAATATTTAATAAACTATTCATGAAGCACTTCATAAGGAATTTTGGTTTGGATGAAATCTCGTCATCTCCTCCAGTCGTGAATATGATCATAAATTTGTGTGGAGTTAACCTGAAAAAAGGTGGTGAGGATATACATACTAGCCTCATATATAACAAGGAATTGATAGTGATTAACAAATGTTTGTACCAGATATAGGAAAGAATCATAAGTGGCATATTTGAGATCAATATACCACTTGGAAGCATCATCGGTAATATTTCGCTAAAAGAGATGCAATCTAATACTATCATCCATAAAAAATTTGGATGAACACCATAAATAATAAGTAGTGATATGAGTTGCGGGGTCTTCTTTAGGCTTGCCATCAAACTTTGGAATATCTGCTGGTAGCTTATGTGGAATAGGTGACCACGCAAGATTATGAAATATGTGGTCGTTCATTAACTTAGAAATATCAGGAAAAGCTAAATTTTTCGAGAAATGATATGTGAAGGAATCTTGGGAGGTGTTGACAGTGCTAGAAATTTATTAAATCAGGGGGGATCTCCCTGATATGAAGTTCAAAATAGACATCACATCGTTTGGAGTAGGAGACCCAACCGGGAAATAAGGTCGATTTCCATTATCGTTAGGAATTTTCCTTGGCTACAATTTTCAACATAATATATTATACAAATAATATTTGGATAAATCAAGTAAGATGGAATTGTGAGGCATACAATTGCAATGAATATAAGGTACTTTCACAATAATGGAAGAGAGAGTGATCCTCTAGAAGAAAATTAATAGTAATATCCTAAAAGGGACACAGGATAGCATTAAATAATTGTTGTTAACCTGCAAATTAGTTTACAAGATAAAAATCATAATAAAATCAAGTAATAATGCACATTCAATAAGATGCATACTGAAGCCAACAAAATAGTTCATTTTCATTAGTATGTGTTAACATAAACATACATCGCAAAGAATGAAATAATAGTCTTACAATCATTCATAACATATGCATGAAACTATGCCGACTTAAAGAGTTTCATATATTAAGTGAAAGTGTGAATATATACAATTACAATTCTACCACACTGGCCCCAATAATGTAACATTAAGTCGCCATTTTATCCTCCAAAGAAAGATCTTCTCTGATGTGCTAAACTAGAGAAGCCAAGGTGAAAATTTCAAAGTCCAAAGTCCAAAACCCCTTTCTCTTGAGCTATCAGGGTATTTTTATAACAAATGAGGTGACTCTTCATGTTGGCTTGAGGGGTATTGACCCAGGTTCAGTTTTAAGGTTTTCCAAAAAACCTCTGTACTACTAGCCCTTTTGGAAATGGCCTTCTTGGACAGGTGAAGGTCTCACCTGAAGTAGTATGGGGGGGGGGGGGGTGTTGGAACCAAGTTTTTGCACCCTGAGAGAGAGAAAGTTAATTGAAGTGGGTCCTTTTAGATCAGATAGACCTACGCAAGGGAAGCCTTTACATAGAAAACCTTAATAGTATAGTGGAAGAGCAAAGATTATAAATCATCAAATAACATATAACCGGAGCATATCACTTAAACCATATCTATACATTCATAATATCGCATCCACGTGCACATCAATAAATTATCAGTATTCAGTGAGCAAGTATAATCTCATAAATAACATAAAGTGTAGCCAATAATCATAACACATAAACACTTAAATATCACAAACAAAGTTCTCATTTATTCGTATCCAGATCCAAATTACAAACTCTATCTACCAGCCTGTGCACATAGCCAATGGGGTCCACACATAGCAGGACTCAGGGTCTCCACACACAAAGCCAGCAGGAGACCTTACCCAAAAAATCGACACAAAAGATCCACAAGTTCATACCCAAGATTAATCCCACACTTCGCCTATCTCTAGACTTGATTTATCCATCTATTATTAACATACTAGCCTGCACTACTCTATGGTCCAAAAAATATGGTTTACGGACTCCTCGTCTACCCTTTGACCCTTTACAATTCATTGGGGGCTTTTACCCACCCCAAAGCCCCTGCGCTAGACTAAATATTACAAAAATGTTACAAAACTGGACCAAAAATGTGGTTAGGGGACCTCGCTCTAACAGGCCCCCAACACAATCTTGTGACTCATCCCAAGTCACAGTGTCGATGGGGTCTTCATCAATTCCTGGAACTTCTCGATAGTGGCAGCCAAAGGGGCAGAACACCTATGCTTTGAACGGTTGCAATATCAACCAAATTTTGTGAAGTTGGGCCTTCAGTAGTGGCGGTGACACTCTCCAAGGTCTGATTCAACTACTACATGGCCCAATCTAATTCCTACGATAGCTTGAGAGCTTTGTCAGCCCATGGTGTCAAATGGTCACTAAGTACTTGCTTCTTGCGCATGAGCCCCGCAATTTCATTTCTGAGCGTGTGGCTAGTCCGAAGGCACGCTATTCGTTGGGTTGGGACGAGGTTGGTCATAGTAGCTTCCATTTGCTCAAAATATTACTCCTTTTGGTGCAGCTCCTGATTAATTTAGCGAAGGAGGGGATCACGTTACACTTGGGACCGTAGCATCATAATAGTCTTGAACAATTCAGTGCCCTTTGTGATTAGTGCTGTAATAGTATGTGTAGCTTCCATGACGAGCGCGTCTCACTGGGCGTGCACCTCCGGAGGGGTCTCAGGTTGTAGCTTGGCCTGTAGCGATGCTATTTGAAGTTACAAATTGGCCTTAACAACCTACACGTCGGTTCATGATGCCTTCAAAGCAATGACCAAGCCTTCAATCATGGCTTGCAGCGTAGTGGAGGCAGGAATTACTTTTGGCATATCCTCACAGATCCAGTCTATCAACTGCTCTAACTCAGCCTGCTGTGCGATGGCAGCGATGTGTGTTACCTAGGCTTGGGCAGCTACTTTGGTCACAATATTTTTCTCGACCTCACTAATTTCTTGTTGCTCCCATAGTTCTCTATGCTAAATCTCATTAGTGATGGAGATAAACAGGTCGTGCAGCTGCATACCCGTTAGGTGCGCAACATCGAGGTTGACCAAAGAGCATGCATGGACTTGGGCACACAATACCGAGGATATCATAGCAAAATTTGTGCGTAGGAGGGGGCAGATCCGACTATCAGTGACTGTGGTCACAGCTATAATTGTAGCTGGCTGGCTAACTTGATTCTACCTTGCCTGATCCATGCTCGCCTGAAGTGTGTCTTCTTTTAGCTGAAGGGCCTACAGTTCGGACTGCAAAGCTTCTATCGCGGCCTTGTGTTGTCCTTCCAAAGTGTCCCATCAGTCTTCTGACACACTGGTGATGGCGTCTGAAATATTATGTAAGTCATCTTCTGTCAATGTGACCTTTGTTTCTGCACCAGGCTTAATATCCTTATGCTTCTTCCTTGGTCCTTTGGGAGGCTCATTAGTGCATCTAGTATCGTGTGGGGACACTGCATCTTCGCCACCAAGCCCTACGAGTCCCTGATCCTACTGCAACTTGTGCTCTATCCCTGTGGTAACATCCTTAGGGATTTCTTGGGTCATGCTTTTCTTCGTAGCACGTACCTCAGATTCCTTCACATTTTTCAGCACGATAGCATCCTTTTGGGGTTGTGCTTTGGCTGGATGTGCCTGCTGTAACTAGGGAAGATGACTTGAAGCCAGGCTTCCATGCTGGTGGCCATATTGCAACCAATTGATAAATTTCTTCTTCTGTAGCCATATAAGGGATAGTATACCAGATTGGATCTCCACGGGCCCGAACCTGCACATTGTGCATAGCAAACTGAAACACCGCAATATCCTTGTACTTTTCTTAGACCATGGGTGACAAGCACAGCTAGGAATGAATTGCTGCTACAAAATCATGTTGCAATAATACCTGTTGAGTCCCAAATTTGCATCTTTTCCATACACTTTTCCATACCTTTTTCACTCACCTAAACCTCCCAAATTGTCAATATCATGTGCAAAAGAGCATTTAACATGGTTTTTAATTATATTTTTGTGTTTTCTATTTGATATAGATTTTGTTCATTCAGCTGCGGAATCTTGCCACTTTCTGCAGCTGCTGCAACTTTCCGCAGCTATTTTGTGAAACTCTATGCTACAGGTGTCTACAAGTGAAACGAGCCACATGGGCAGGTCAGAAATGACGTGGACATGGTTCGTGTCCTATTGGTTCAAGCAAACTCATCCAAAGAAGCCGCGGTCAAAATCGTCCACATGGAAGTCAACCATGGAGTTTCATGTCGGCCGGACTCTGTTTCGTGTCACATGAAGACCCATACGGCCGTTTCTAAGCCTGCGGAGGTTAAATCGACATCTGTACAGGGTTCTAGAGTCGAATTCAAGCATCAACCTTTCGTAGATTTACTTTCCAACATAGCCATGCTCCTATATCCGTGGACGTAGTGGTCTACGTGCTCTCCACTAGCATGAACTTTAGGAAACAGTTATAGTTTGTTGTTATATATATTGCATTTGCATACGCATATGAAGTTAGTCGATATTAGTGAATGTAGTCTCTGTTATCTTTTGATTAATCTTCTCTGTAGTGATTACGTTGCACTTGTGCCGTAACATTACCATTCTGTAATGACTGCTTTTTAATATGAGAAGACTCTGTTTTTCAACTTAATTCGTATTTGAGGACCGTTGCCAAGGCTGTGTAGAGGGCCCCTGCTCAGCTAAGGTTTTGTGTAATAGTGTATATTTCTCATTTCGTTTCTTTAGAAATCATTGTATCATAATCCATTCATATGTTCATACTTTGCAGTTGTTTCATTTCTGTTTATACACTTCCATAATTTCCATTTCATTTTTGTCTTTCATGCTTTATGATTGTTAATCACTGATCAGTGTTTATATTTCAGGTTATAGATAGACAACCCGGGCATTTTCATAGCTTTTTGATTAATGACATGGAACTAACATTGTTCTACTGCTAATTTGCTTTTCATAGCTTTTGTTTAATTTCAGTATTTCTTTGTTCATTTCAGTTTTGTTTATTTGCTTCAGTAGTTAAAATTTAGATATACTAATCTGCTCATAGCATCTTAGCTGCTCGTAGCATCTTGAGTTGCCTGCGAAAGCCATTTGAGTGATGGTGAGGATTTCGTGTAAATGTAGTTTAGTATTAGTTTCTTTTCTGCAAATTTAGATATATTAAGCTGCTCATAGCATCTTCAGTTGCCTCCGAAAGCCACAGCTGGACTGATGGTGAGGGATTGCATTATGAAATGTGTAGTTTAATATTAGTTTCTTTTCCACAAATTTAGATATATTAAATCATACATGACATCTTCGGTTGCCTCCGAAAGCCACAGCTGGACTGATGGTGAGGGATTGAATCATGAGTGTATGGTTTAGTGTTAGTTTACTTTCTGCAAATTAAATATCAGTTACTCAAGTTGTTTATGATTACTTCCGAAAATCATAGTTGGACTAATGATGAAGGGTCAGAAGATAAATTGATGTAATCTGATTTAGATTTATTTTGTTGCAATTTTGAATTTCCTTAAGCATAGTTTCTTTTATGTTTAGTTGTTAGCAAGAATAGTTTGGTTTTCATGCTCACTAGTTTATTGTTTTGATTTATTAGATTAGCAGCACCTTTTCATTTCAGCAGTACATTTTCATTTTCTTTCAAGTCTTGTCATTGTAAATTTCAATTTGCTTTTTAAAGTTTCAAGTTGGTAAATCATTATAGGGGATATCACTTCCTTGAAAAAACATAACCAAACTTGTTTTCATCTTAGAATTTCCATTTCACCTTAGAAAATCAAAAACGACAAAAAGTTAAGAAATAGGTTATCTTGCACATATAGTGCGCCGCACTTCATCAGCTTACGATTCCCGGATTGAAAAATTAAATGCAGCAATTTAGGACACACTAAATTGACCAAACATTTTGGCGCCGTTGCCGGGGAAGTGTAACTAGGTAGCCAATTTCTTAAAAAAAAAAAAAAAAAACATAAAATCAAAAAAGAAGGGAAAACTTGATAACTTCTTGAAGTATGCTCTCCTCTTGCACCTAGTGTGATCTGGAGGATCAGAAAAGAGAGTTATTGGTTTAGTAATTTCTTAAGTATGCTCTCTTCTTGCACCTAGTGTGATCTGGAAGATCAGAAAGAGAATTATTAGCCCAATTTTTTTTTTTTTTTAAATGACATGCATAGAGCAAGAGATTCTAGGGGAAGGTTTATAGCTAAAGCCAAGAGTTCGATTTTCACAACTCCATCTTCTTCAAGGCATAGACCAGATTCACCACCATCTACCCCTAGCCTTAAGATTTTTGGAAGTCAAGGAACAACTGAATTAGAGGATTCTCCTATACCACCTACTAAAACCCATTTAGAAAACAAAGAGACTCTCTCCCATCCTCCCTTGGTAGAAGAACTAGAGGACTTTAAGGACTCTAAAGAAACTATCATTGCAGAGGAAGTAATAGATGGAGGTAGAGGTAGAGGTAGAAGAGGAGGAAACAATGGAGACAACAATGGTGAAGGAAATAATGAAAGAAATAGGGAAGGAGACAACTTGTTTGGATTCCCTATAGTTGATGAGGAAACTCATACAACGATGAAAAATATCTCACCATCTGTCCTCCCTAACTTTTATGGATTGTGAAGTGAGGATCCTGAAACATTTCTGTTTGAGTTTGAAGTTGTATGCCGAACTTATGACTATATGGAAGACTCTCAAAAACTCAAACTGTTTCCTTCAACATTGAAGGGATCTGCTTTGAAATGGTTCATGGGATTAGCCACTCAATCTATTAGGACTTGGAATGAAATGAAACAAACATTTTTGGACAGATACTTGGACTATTGTATGCCCACCAATCACAAGGATGAGGTATTCAAAATGATGCAAAAAGAAGATGAAAATTTGGAAGACTTAATTGAAAGATTTCAATACAACTTGAAAAGAGCAAAGATGAGCAACTTAGATAATGAAAGCTTGAAAGCCCTCCTATTAAAAGCCATTAGAGATGAATGGATAGACATTTTAAACATGATGGGGAAAGGAGACATTTCTCAACTTCCATTTCGTGATATAACAGAACTATGTATCCATCTCTCAAGGGGAAAATCTAAAACAAGAAAAGGGCCTAGGGATTCTTCTCTTATTAGGGCTAACAAATCTGCAACTGGATCAGTAAGTAGGGCAGAGATTGGTAACATGCTTGATGAGTTTAAAACTGATATTTTAGGGAGCCTTAGTGAACAACTAGACACCCTTAAAATTCAAAACAAGCAGAAAGCAGAAACAGATGCTTTAGCCATCTTTTGTCCGAAATGTAGAAAGAAACATGCTTTAAGGGAATGTCTCTTGGATGCAAAAGTTGTAGAAACATGTATGATTTGCTCAGAGAATCATGAGATCAAGGATTGTCCTTCAATTCCTGGACTCAAAGCTGTTTTTCAAGAAGACCCAAATTCAGTAGAATCTCTCTGTTTTGTCGCAAGGAGACCTTGGCAGGACAACAAACTCAAGGGTTTAACAACCCTATGAATCTAAAAACCCCACCAAATTGGAATCCTTTGCAACAACCTTGGCCCCAACATCAAAATTCATATCAGCCATGGGTACAAGGGATGCAAAATCCTTATGGGAGATTTGCTCAATTTTATCAATATCCTCCATCTTTTCAAAATCAACAAGCTCCACAATTTCCAAGCCCAAATCCACAACTTTCATTGCCATTTCCACAACAACAACCTTCTCAACAAAATACAAATCCTTAACTCATGCTCCCATACCAACAGAAGACAAATCAACTTCCAGCTCAGCCATTGCCAAATCCTAACAATAAGAATCCTCAAACTACTTATATGGTAGAAGGACAACAATTTCCTACCTATATGAGTGTTCCTCTCAACGATGTACAACTCAGATCTGGTAGAGTTTTAGAAAAACCTTCTATAGATATTCAAGAGCAAGATACCTCTGAGGAGGACTCTCTTCAAGTTAATAAGGGTTCCGAGGAAGAATCTCTTCAAAATTCAAGCATGCAAAAAGAAAAAGAAAAGTTAACATCCACAACTCCTATAGTTGAGCAACCTGCATCTTCATCTACACCTCCTTTTCCGGAAAGACTACAAATTGATAAGGGGGTGGAAAAACAAATCTTGTTGCCTAACCATGACTTTCTAGATGAATTGAAGAATGTTTGTATCAAGATTCCATTGCTACAAGCCATTCGAGAAATTCCTATTCTAGCAAAAACCATAAAGGAGTTGAGTTTCAAAAAACCAGGAAGGAAACTAAAAGACACAAGAAGAATCCACCTGGTAGGAAAGATTGCAGACATTATGATGGGAAAAATTACCATGCAAAAGTATGTAGATCCAGGAAGTCCAATTGTCAAGACACATATAAATGGGATAGAAATTCCAAACACATTGATTGACTTAGGGGTTGCTATCAACATTATGAGCAGACAGACTATGGAACAGTTAAAACTTCCTAATCTTCTCTTTACACCTACTTTACTGCAACTTGCAGATCGATCAGTTATTAAACCAGATGGTGTATTAGAAGATATTTCAGTCTCCTTAGATTCTTGGGAATATCCAGTAGACTTTATGATTTTGACTCCCAAAAGTAATCTAGGAGGACATCCAATAATCTTAGGAAGACCTTGGCTGGCCACAGCTGATGCTTTTATTAGTTGTAGATCCGGAGACATGTACATTTCTAATGGTAATTCGACAAAGAAATTCAATTTGTATCCTCCTGCAAGAGCAATTACAGAAATAGGAGACAATGAATGGGTCGATGATGAGAACACTATACAACCTGTCTTTACCATTTCTGAAATTAGTGAGGATAGTCAAATTCTGAATACATTAGAAAATTTTGAGATAACTTCATAATATGACCCCACACAATTTCAGTTGGAATCTGACATAGAATATTTATCATCAAGACAAATGTCTCTCTACTCTATGGAAGAGTTTGGTAATTCTGCTTTTGAGATTTTTCCAGAAAAGACATTGAATATCAACAAACATCTGGAGAAGTCACAACAAGAAGAACTAACCAGAATCTTGCAAAAACATTCTACCGCATTTGCATGGGAGTATACTGACATGAAGGGTATTGATCCTAAGACTTGCATCCATCATATATATATTGAGGAAAACAGTAGACCAATCAGACAACCTCAAAGAAGGATGAATCCAAATCTTAGGGAGATAGTGAAAGAAGAGCTCCAAAAACTTCTCAATGTAAACTTCATTTATCCAATTTCAGACAGCCGATGGGTTTCTCCTTTGGTTATAGTACCTAAAAAGAATGGTAAATGGAGGGTATGCATTGATTACAGGGAATTGAACAAAGCAACTTTGAAGGATCACTTTCTTTTGCCTTTTATTGATCAGGTATTAGATACATTAGCAGGTAAAAAGTACTTTTCATTTTTGGATGGTTTTAGTGGCTATAATCAAATTCAGGTAGCACCCGAAGATCAAGATAAGACCACATTTACTTGTCCATGGGGAACTTTTGCCTACCGAGTGCTTCCTTTTGGGTTATGTAATGCACCAGCAACATTCCAAAGAGCAGTACTAGGAATTTTTTTTTGATCTAATCCATGATTGTGTAGAGGTTTATATGGATGATTTTACAGTTTATGGTAATTCATTTGAAGAGGCATTAGAAAATTTGGAAAAATTTCTTATAAGATGTAAAGAAACAAACCTTTCATTAAGCCATGAAAAATGCTTTATGATGTTTATTGAAGGGATTGTTTTAGGACATCATATTTCAGAAGATGGGATTAAGGTTGATAGATCAAAAGTTGAAGTCATCTCCAAGTTGCCTATTCCAAATTGTCAAAGAGATGTTAGAAGTTTTCTAGGATTTACTGGTTACTATAGAAGATTTATAGAAAACTTCACTAAAATAGCATCTCCACTCTTCAAGTTGCTTACAAAAGACCGTGAATTTAAATGGGATCCTGATTGTCAATCCGCTTTTGAAACTTTGAAAACAAGAATATCTGAAGCACCTATCTTGAGAGGACCAAATTGGAAAATTCCTTTCCATATTTCTACAGATGCTTCAGATACAGCTCTTGGAGCTGTGTTGGGTCAAAAAGATTTAATTCCTTATGCCATTTATTACACCAGTAAAAATTTGACTCCCACAGAGTTGAACTATACTGTGACTGAAAAAGAGTTTTTAGCCGTTGTTCATGCAATTAATAAGTTTAGACATTACATAACAGGCTATGAAACTTTTATTCATACTGACCATTCTGCAATTAGATATTTAATGAACAAACCTGTTACTAATGGCAGAGTGACAAGATGGCTTTTACTTTTGCAAGAATTCAATATTACCGTGTTGGATAGACCAGGAAAACAGAATACAGTAGCTGATTTCTTGTCTAGGATTCAGAATACTAAAGAAGATTCTCCTGTAGAAGATAAGTTTCCCGATGAATACTTGTTTGCAGTAACTATTAAGACCCCTTGGTATGCAGATATTGCTAACTATTTGGTTACAGGGAAACTACCTTCACATTTATTTCCAAGATAAAAACGAAAGATTATTCAGGAGAGTTCAAAATATTCATGGATTTCTAACGAATTGTTTAAAACAGGGCCAGATCTTGTGATCAGAAGATGTGTCAGGGAAGATGAAATGCCCGATATTCTTAAGGCATGTCATGATGAACCATGCGGCGGACACTTTGCGGACAAAAGGACGGCCTATAAAATCCTTTCCTTGGGATATTATTGGCCTTCTCTCTTCAAAGATGCAAAACAATATGTCAAAAGGTGTGATAGCTGCCAAAGAGTAAGGAAACCTACCCTTTCAAATGAAATGCCATTGCAAACACAGGTACTCATTGAACCCTTTGAAAAATGGGCTTTAGATTTCATTGGACCGATTAATCCACCATCTAAGCAAAAGAAGTATATATTGGTTTGCACCGATTATGTTACTAAATGGGTGGAAGCCAAAGCATTAGTGTCTGCTACTGAAAATTCAGTTGTTAATTTTCTTTATGAGGATATTTTTACTCGCTTTTGTGTTCTGAGAGAAATTGTGACAGATCAGGGAAGCCAATTCACATCCAACCTGGTGGAGAAGCTGATGGAAGAATACAAAATCAAGCACAGAAGATCTACTCCTTACCATCCGCAAGAAAATGGTCAAGTGGAGTCTACAAACAAAGTTCTTGAAAGTATCATCACCAAAACTGTTCATCTACATAGAAGAGATTGGGCAAAAAGGCTTCCTGAAGCCTTGTGGGCCTACAGAACTACATGGAGAAATACAACAGGACATTCTCCCTATGAACTTGTTTATGGGAAAGAAGTCTTGCTCCCCATTGAGTTCCAAGTCAAGACCTTTAAGATAGCAGTTCAGTTGGGGATGGACTTATCAAAAGCCCAAAAGCATAGAATGGAGCAGTTGAATGAGCTAGATGAGATCAGACAAGAAGCAATTCTAAGAACTGATCTAGTTCAATATCAAAGAACTAAATGGCATGAAAAATATATCAAAGAGAAGAAGTTTCAAGAAGGAGATTGGGCATTGCTATTTGACTCCAAGTTTAAATATTTTCAAGGGAAATTTCAGACTCATTGGCTTGGGCCATATGAGATTGACAAGATCTTTAGCAATGGAGCTGTAAGAATCAAGACCATTGATGAGTTTCAAACTCCTCTTATCATGAATGGCCATAGATTGAAAGTTTATCATAAGCCACTCTCAAAAGAGGACTTTGTCAAGATGTTTCAAGAAAGTTCTGCAATCAGGCTGGTACAGAAGAATTCTTCTTCTCCACCAGCCTAGCTTTTGTTTTTCAGTTAAAAAAATAAAAAAAAATAAAAAAAAATAAAAAAAATAAAAATAATGGTATAAGCCTGAAAACCAATCATTGATTGGCAGTCTTATACAGAAAATATAGGGTGAAAATCAGGGAAACCTGACACTCTATATTTTCCAAAAAAAAAAATCTCTCCTTTATTTCACAAGCTTTGTCACCACCCACTCCACTTCATTCCACTTCATTCCACTTCATTCCATTTCATTTCATTTCATTCCACTTCATTCACTTCATTTCATTCCATTCCATCAATAAAAAATATTTTTCATGACCATTTCCATCTGGTCATTTGTCATTTGTTCATTTCCATTCATCAAAGTAATAGCTGTGTCAGTTTCCGCAGCTGACATCTGTTTCCGCAGCTGACTCCAGTTTCCGCAGCTACTACTCTGTTTTCAAAGAGAATGTACAGTCAGATGTTATTTCCATAATTATGAAATAAAATGCAGGTGAGAGGATAAAAAATGAAGACATGGAGCATTCAAGACACCAATGGAGATCAATCAGTTGAAGACCAAGGGCAAAAGGCAAAGATTCCAAAGGTATGAATAAAATTTATTTCAAATAGTATTGAAAAACACATTTTTATATAATTTTGAACCATGAGCTCTATCCATTACGCGCAATGATTATATTGACAGTTCCGTAACCTTTCACGATCTCCATATTATCCTCTTGCATTTATTCACAAACGGTTTCATCATTAAACCCCGATTTTCACTCATGATCCAATATCCCACCGGTGATAATGAAGCGTATTTGATTTGACCAAGGACTCTTACAAGCCGCATCAAGTCACAACTGTTGATTGAAACGTGTTCACATTTATTTCGTAGCCACCAAAATTCAAAATGCGGCTGAATGTGTTATATTCTATCAATCTACTCAGTCCTATCTTTGTTATGTTTTCAAAACCCCACTCTGTTCTGTTTTACTCCGTTTCGTTCCTTTTGCTCATTCTCACTCCCGGATATTTACCCACTGTCTCATTCCATTTCGTTCCTTTTGTTCATTCTCACTCCCGTATATCTACCCACAGTCTCACTCCATTCCGTTTATGGTGCTCATTCCCATTTTATGATACATCCCCACAGCCATTGTGCTCGTTCCTGAGCATTCAACCATTCTACTTCCATTTGAAACCTTCACGAAGGCAAATTTGTGAAAAACAGAGAAGTGAAATGGGTAAATTGCTAAGGGCAGAGCCGGAAGGACCAAAGTTTATAGAGGGATATCCGCAAGCAAAGGAGATATTGAAGAAAGCAAAATGGTTGCGTTTTATTCAGAAATTCAGAGGTTACCACAGAGAAGTTACGAAAGCATTTGCAAGGTCGTTTGATGGCTCAGAAGCAGAAATTGGAGACCTCAAGTTTTCGGTCAATGAAGCATCAATAGCAACAGCCACGGAACTTCTTCAGGAGGGAGAGCGTTGGTTCAAAAATAAAATCATCAGTGATGAGGCATGGAGAACAATCTTACGAAACCAAGGTATGGACATAACTGTTTTTAAGAGAGGAATTCCTATGCATGCATTGAAGGAAGAATGGGCCACTTTACTGCTAATTGTTCAGAAATTCATTACATGTGAAGGCCGTTTTGGGTCCATGTACATGTACCATACCAGGCTATTAATGAATTTTCTAGAAAACCAAACTCTCAATCTCCCATATTTTCTATTCAATAGCTTGAAGAAAATGGTTGTGACTGTTCAAAAACACTTAGGAGATGTAGAGCCTCATCTATATCACCACGGCCTTATAAAAATTCTAATTGAAAAGGAGCTAAAGGAAAGAAAAGACACATGGGAACAATTTCTAGTTAGAAATTTCTTTGAGGAACCTCAAGAAATTCCTGAAGGTAGTTCAACAAGAAGGAGTAGAAGAAAAAGAATAAATGTTGAAACCCAAATTACTCCTACTCAGGAAATTCCTGCAGCTAGCACAGCAAGAAGAAGTAGAAGGAAAAGAACAATTGATGAAATCCAAAACACTCCTACTACTACTATGAAAAGAACTGATAGGGAAGAGAGATTGGTAAAAAGAAAGAAGAAGGAAATCAAGGGTAAGAAGCCAATAACACCAAAAGGGAAAGAAACCATTGAGGCCGTACATAAAACTCCTTCTTCTGAAGAAGAAGATCATCAAGTGCTATCAGAAAGATTAGTTTATCTTCAAAAACAGTCATCCATGCCCAAGAAGGCAGAGAAAGGAAAACAAAAACAAAAGGATAGTGTACCACAGCGTGTGAGGAGAAGCAGCAGACTAAAGGGAAAATTGAGAAAAACGCAAATTAAAGGTCCTTATTTCATTGATTTGGGTGAGGAGACATCTGAACAGTCCCCAACTGACCATAGTCCATCTTAGTCAGTTAGTGAACCTGGTTCATTCCATTCCCAATCAGACAATGAACATACTCCATCTTATTCTCAGCAAAATATTGATGTAAGCCCTCTTCGGCCAGATTTTGAACATAACTCTCCTTTACAGCATTTTGGGGACAGCCCAATAAAAATGATACCTGAAATAGACCCCAAGCAGCAGGAGGTATATGACTATATAGAATCTTTGGAAAAGGCAGCCACAGGTCCAAGTACTTCTTCTATTCAGCCTCATACATTGCAGGATGATTTAGTTCAATCATTAAAACAGGAAATTTTTGAGCTGGAGCTTTTAAATCGGCACATCAAAAATGAAAATGAAACACTGAAAGAACAAGGCAAACTGGACAAGATCATCCATGATAATACTATGTTACATTTGGGAATTTGGCAAAAGAAGAATAAGAAATTACAAAGGAAATGCCAGAAATTGAGCAGAGCACTTGTGAATATCAAATTTAGGTGCTTAATGAAGAAACCCAGAATGATGGCAGTACCAAAGAAGAAGAGAAGGGGATTGGATGTGCTGGCTGAAGTATCAAGGCACATGAATTGAAGAAAGAGTATCAAAATTTTGGTTGCATGAGGACATGCAACACCTTCACAGTGGGGGTATGTTGAGTCCCAAATTTGCATCTTTTCCATACACTTTTCCATACCTTTTTCACTTACCTAAACCTCCCAAATTGTCAATATCATGTGCAAAAGAGCATTTAACATGGTTTTTAATTATATTTTTGTGTTTGCTATTTGATCTAGATTTTGTTCATTCAGCTGCGGAATCTTGCCACTTTCCGCAGCTGCTGCAACTTTCCGCAGCTATTTTGTGAAACTCTATGCTACAGGTGTCTATAAGGGAAACGAACCACATGGGCAGGTCAGGAATGACGTGGACATGGTTCATGTCCTATTGGTTCAAGCAAACTCGTCCAAAGAAGCCGCGGTCAAAGGCGTCCACATGGAAGTCAACCATGGAGTTTCATGTCGGCCGGACTCTGTTTCGTGTCACATGAAGACCCATACGGCCGTTTCTAAGCCCGCGGAGGTTAAATCGACATCTGTACAGGGTTCTAGAGTCGAATTCAAGCATCCACCTTTCGTAGATTTACTTTCCAACACGGCCATGCTCCTATATCCGTGGACGTAGTGGTCTACGTGCTCTCCACTAGCATGAACTTTAGGAAACAGTTATAGTTTGTTGTTATATATATTGCGTTTGCATACGCATATGAAGTTAGTCGATATTAGTGAATGTAGTCTCTGTTATCTTTTGATTAGTCTACTCTGTAGTGATTACGCTGCACTTGTGCCGTAACATTACCATTCTGTAATGAACTGCTTTTTAATATGAGAAGACTCTGTTTTTCAACTTAATTCGTGTTTGAGGACCGTTACCAAGGCTGTGTAGAGGGCCCCTGCTCAGCTAAGGTTTTTTGTATTAGTGTATATTTCTCATTTTGTTTCTTTAGAAATCATTGTATCATAATCCATTCATATGTTCATACTTTGCAGTTGTTTCATTTCTGTTTATACACTTCCATAATTTCCATTTCATTTCTGTCTTTCATGCTTTATGATTGTTAATCACTGATCAGTGTTTATATTTCAGGTTTTAGATAGGCAGCCCGGGAATTTTCATAGCTTCTTGACTAATGACATGGAACTAACATTGTTCTGCTGCTAATTTTCTTTTCATAGCTTTTGTTTAATTTCAGTATTGCTTTGTTCATTTTAGTTTTGTTTATTTGCTTCAGTAGTTAAAATTTAGATATACTAATCTGCTCATAGCATCTTCAGTTGCCTCCGAAAGCCACAGCTGGACTGATGGTGAGGGATTGCATTATGAAATGTGTAGTTTAGTATTAGTTTCTTTTTTGCAAATTTAGATATATTAAGCTGCTCATAGCATCTTCAGTTGCCTCCGAAAGCCACAGCTGGACTGATGGTGAGGGATTGCATTATGAAATGTGTAGTTTAATATTAGTTTCTTTTCCGCAAATTTAGATATATTAAATCATACATGACATCTTCAGTTTAGATATGCTAATCTGCTCATAGCATCTTCAGTTGCCTCCGAAAGCCACAGCTGGACTGATGGTGAGGGATTGCATTATGAAATGTGTAGTTTAGTATTAGTTTCTTTTCTGCAAATTTAGATATACTAATCTGCTCATAGCATCTTCGGTTGCCTCCGAAAGCCACAGCTGGACTGATGGTGAGGGATTGCATTATGAAATGTGTAGTTCAGTATTAGTTTCTTTTCTTCAAATTTAGATATATTAAATCATACATGACATCTTCGGTTGCCTCCGAAAGCCATAGCTGGACTGATGGTGAGAGATTGAATCATGAGTGTATGGTTTAGTGTTAGTTTACTTTCTGCAAATTAAATATCAGTTACTCAAGTTGTTTATGATTACTTCCGAAAATCATAGCTGGACTAATGATGAAGGGTCAGAAGATAAATTGATGTAATCTGATTTAGATTTATTTTGTTGCAATTTTGAATTTCCTTAAGCATAGTTTCTTTTGTGTTTAGTTGGCGGCAAGAATAGTTTGGTTTTCATGCTCACTAGTTTACTGTTTTGATTTATTAGATTAGCAGCACCTTTTCATTTCAGCAGTACATTTTCATTTTCTTTCTTGTCATTGTAAATTTCAATTTGCTTTTTAAAGTTTCAAGTTGGTAAATCATTATAGGGGATATCACTTCCTTGAACAAACATAACCAAACTTGTTTTCATCTTAGAATTTCCATTTCACCTTAGAAAACCAAAAACGACAAAAAGTTAAGAAATAGGTTATCTTGCACATATAGTGCGTCGCACTTCATCAGCTTACGATTCCCGGATTGAAAAATTAAATGCAGCAATTTAGGACACACTAAATTGACCAAACAATACCCATAATAACTTATTCTCCTCGAACCGCTTGGGATCCTTCAAATCCAAAAAAAATTCAAACCACGCACCCTCACACATACCTGGCTCGAGCTCGGGGAGAACTGCCTCATCAGGTTGCCCCCATGCAACCAAGGCAATTAATAGCATCAACTGGGAGTAGAATATTTCCTTTCCCTGTTCCTGCGCCTTGCTCACGTTGTCTAAAAATTCATCAACAAGGTACTACGAACAGTTGTAGTAGGCCCCTTTTTCGCATCTACCGGCAAGATGAATTACATAGGCATGGATGGTCGATGCCTAGCACTTGCGCATCATTTTGCATGCAAGCATTAGGGTACCCATTTATGCTCCTGGATCATCTATTATGTCTACCAGTAACCCTCTCTAGTTGTGACCAACATGATATTTCTCCCGGAATTCATTAGCAATCCACTTCTCGTACTTTTTACCGATTCCCTCCTTAGGATTTGACCCATGCATGGGGAGGCCGGTGATGCTATGAATTAATGCAACATCAATCAGGATGCAACCTTGGATCCACAAACACCCATTGTGGACCAGTGCCAGCAGCTAGCGAACAACCAGGGTGGTGATGTTGTAGCGGCCAAAGTGGGGGATGCGCAACAAGTTTAATATCCCTAAACCGGAAAATCCACGTGCCAGTGCTGGGAAGGATTCCAAATTTCCCAGATCAGGATCATCGAATTTAAGGAAGGGGAGGCCTCTGAACATATCACAATGATGCAGGTAGGCGCGGACAATATCGACATTCTTGGGGAAACTCACGGTTTGCTTGCTTGGCTTAACATATGGCAGCAACCAAGAAAATGGATTCACATGCATTTCTTTCTCTAGAGCCGTCATAGGGAACTTCGATGAATCAGGAGAGCGGCCCTTAGGCACCTTTCAAGGGGAATGCACAATCCAAGGGGACATGTGTGGCTTCACCCCGTACCACTTTGTATCTTTCCCTTTTCCTTTCTCCGCTCCCTTCACCTTCCCTTTTCCCTCCCTCTTGGTCGTTGTAGACACGACCTCCTCCATCTCATGGGTTACTTCTAATACATATTTAGACCCAACTTCCCCAGAAGCTGTGATAGGCAATGATTCATCGGGGTTAGCTAATTTCCAATTGGTCATTCTGTTCAATGGTAAAATCATTTTTTCACCTAGTTTCCCCGTTCCAACGACTATTTTTCCCAGCTGCATACCACCCCTGTGCCTGTGTCACACCTTTTTTCACCACCTCGCCTGCACTATATCCTTATGCAGTCGTCGACCATGCCTTCACTTTTTCTCCCTGGCATGCGCAACATCCTTTACACAGCTACTCTAGACATATAATCATTTGGTCGGCATTGGGTTATCCCTATAGGGCTTCAGATGACTTCCATTAATGTACCCTGGCAAGTAATCTTCACGCAGTGTAGCCAACTTAACCAAATCACCATCGGTAATCTCCTTTACTATGTATGGGCCCAACCAGTGCTTACGGAACTTTCCTGGTTGGTGTGCAAACTGCTGTCGTAAAGTAATACCAATTCGTCTTCCTTAAATACCTTTTGACGAATATGTCAATTGTTGAGATTGCAACAAGATGATGAGCTTAGTGGAAAGAAGTCGCCTTCACTAAGTGGGCTCACAGGAAATTTTTGGCGCAAAGTCTATTTTTAGACATGTGGATCATATTCTATGAGTTGTAGGATGTTATTTGTGGATGGTTGGTCAAGTTGGAAAAATAGATCGACTTCTATTTTTATACATGTTGGGTGGAATCTATTTTTAGATTGCCAATCTAAAAATAGATATGTCGAATATTATTAGCTCTTAATAATATTTGGACTATAAACATTATCTTATTCTCTTGGAGCACTTCAGTTAAGTGCATAGATGTGGCACAGGAGCTGACAGAAGGAATTACACTATTCCTAAGGGTTAAGTGGAGCTATTGCATGGATAATTCAGTTAGAACTCATGTGAGAGAGTTTGGTGGAGTTGATTGAGGAAGTTAATGGAGTTGTGTTCAGTTTAACTGAGTTAAACATAGTTGAGCTAGTTGTATCTAGTCTAACTGATTGATACACTAGTGAGAGTGGTGTAAATTAATTATTAATTAATTCACTAATTATAAACTCATTAATCAACTAAATAATACATCAGTTAACTTCAGTGCATGGACAGTTTCAGTGGAGACCGGTGAAGAGGTAGGTGAAAGAGCAGTGTGACTATCAGTTGTGACTATACTGGTGCATGAGTTTGCACCAAACATTGATTGGAGATGCCAATGAGGATTGCGCAGTACAAGCTAGGTGGTTTGAAGTTATTTATGCCATTCTTCAACATTGATTGTGTTAGTGTCAGTCTAGTCATATTGCCATCAGTGATCAAAACTGCTCTTTTGCATATGCATATTAGGTGTCTCATACCGAATAAATTTCACCATTTTTCTAGGTAATGGATTCATTGATGGTAGTATTTTTATTAGTTGTCCTTCATGAGGTACTTGCTGATTTTCCTTTCTATGGTCTTTAGTCATTAGTCACTTTCATTCTCAAAATCATATCAGTAGGTCATAGGATGGGTCTCATTAGTTTCTAGGGTCTCACCATGGTCAAATTAATGAGTCAAATGTCAATAATATCAACAAGGTCATGAGGAAGTCAATAAATTCAAAGTCACAACACCTGGAAGAATCAGAGATATATTTTATTCAGTTTGATGTAACTTTCGCCTCAAAACCATGTTTTGAGGTGAAAACATGATATTTTGCCTTTATTATTATTCATTATATATCATCATGTGTAATAAGTCACAATTCAGAAGCTGTTATCTCCACAAAGTGACGTTCCTGCCTTCAGAGAATTTTTCCGCAGCATGATCAGTGCCAAATCATCCTCCAAGTAGATCCATCAGAAAGATCTTGGAAAGAGCTTTCCAACGGTATCCTACACTCTCAAAACTGACTTCTGGATTGAATTTTATGCTTGAGTGAAGTAAAATTCCCTAAACCTCCCCTATTTCCCATGTTCCCCTTTAACTTTATGTTTAAAGTTTCATATTTCTTTAATAAACCCCTTTTCCCCCTTTCCGATTACAAAATTTCATTATAAATTATTTTAATAAATATGCAATTTGGTTTTAAACCACTTCCCCGACCATACCCCATGCAACTTTATAATAAACAAATATCAAAGTTTATTATAAGTCTCGCCGTTCCGAACCACTTCCCCACCATGCATTGTAATAAAAATTTATCATAAAGTTATATATTATATATAACCCGCCGCAATCGCACCCCCATATCTAATCGCAATCGCAAACCTTTTCCAATCGCAACATTTAAATGACACGCCCCGATTACTCCAATCCCTCGAAACTCCGATGTGATTGATCGCATCCCTCCTTCCGATCTCTCGATCGCATCCCTCCTCCCGATCACCCGATCGCACCTTCTCCTTCCAATCTCCTAATCGCACAAAACTCTGATTGCGATCAATCGCAAGTCCCTTCCCCGATCCTCTAATTGTAACAACCCCCGATTGATCCGGCGCCATTGATCTCTTCCCGCTGATCCGACAGCTCAAATTCAATCAGGCCATTGGCATCGACACTTCCATTTGTGTTGCACTCCACTCCCTTATGATCTCCGATTGTGATTGACCTGTCGGTCTCACCATACGGTACTTCCACCCATATATATTATAAAGGGCCTTCCCCTTTGTAAATGTGAAATTTGATATATTTCATTTTGTACAAAGGTTTTTCCCATTCCCCCTTCTCCAATCGCATCGCAAGTTTTGGTTTCAACCACCCATTCCAATATGCCTGCCCCAAAGTCCTGATTGCGATTGCGATTGCCCTCATTCCACCATCGCATCGCATATTTGTAGATGTGTTACTCCGCCTAGCTCACTCCGATTGCGGTTGTAATGTTGGTCCCGCCTCCTCTCCCTTTCTTCCTATTCATGGTTTTTCCCTTCACGAACACATAAATTCAATTTATGTTATTACAATGGAATTTTATTAAAAAGTTAGAGAATAAAAAATAAATGGAAAGAAAAGGAGACAGTAAAAGGCCAAGAGCCTAAAATAAAATGGAGATATCTACAGCAGCAAAGAAATAGGAAATTTGTTCATCGGATTACCTATTTTCGTTCGTACGGCCTAAATAGCAAGTCTCCAAGCACTCAAATGTAATGTTGTCCCTTATTTTTAGGGGAAGATTTTTGTATTACTTTCTATGATTGTATTTCAGTTCTTCAGCTGTTAGAACAACTCCCTTTTCTTGTGGATCTATGTTCCCACATTTCAGCCTATTTATTGTAATTGTAAATCATTTGTGAGTAGTGAGAAAAGAATCAAGAAGTAGGGGAAATAGTGTGGAAGAACATCTCTGCGCTACATTGTATAGTTTGATAGGAATTAATAAGAGATGCAACTCTGATTTGTGGGATCGACGTGGTATGAGATTTAGCATTTGTTTTTCTTCTTTGTTTCATATGTGAATTTTTATGTGTTCCATTCATCCATAAACATTTCCTTTGAATGTTTTCAAGATAGAAAGGTAGAATCCATCTCTATATGCTCTGCCTTGGGAAATCATTCATGCTCTATGTTTTTTCTTCTTTTTGAAAAGGATCCATTTATTGTGCCCTTTTCAACTCCGCACCAGTCTTTTCGTTCCATCCTCATTAAATTTTAATTGCTAATTTTCCTGCCTATCTTGCCCCATGAAATACCCTATGTCCTGATTTAATTCCCAGTTTCAACTGTCCCTTTATATCCCACACATCCCTGAAATTCATTAATTCATTCATTCGTTCATTTTATTAAACCTTTTTCCCATCATTTTATCTAGCCTAATATCTGTCCATTTATTGTGTTCCATTGAATATTTTTTTCACGGAGAGAGCCCTCTCATGTCCTTGCAGGGCTAGCTACAAGGTTGAGTGTGGTTTAGTTGTTACCATGTTTTTCCTTTTGCAGCCTGGGGTCCAATTCAGGTGCTAACATCTCTCGCGACCATACTAGGGAAGTAATTTATTTGAAACAGTAAAGTATATCTAAATCCCCGGTAAAGAATGATAAAGTATCATATCTGATTGATGATGGTGAACAACAAACAGATGCATATAAAGGCTGGAAACATTCACCTGGTGACTCCATTCACTGAAAGATCCATAAAATCAAATCCTTCATGGTGACTCCACTGCATGAAGATCAGTAGCTTTAAGATCTTTCTTTTAAGATGGAACGTATTGCAAGAAGGTATGCTCCCATGAGCGGAGATCATATTCCAGGTTTCCCAAATAAAATGCCCAAGGTGGATTGGCTTCAGAATTTGCCTATGTTCAGAAATGTGGAAGGTAATGACGTTGCTCTTCATCTGGTAAAATTTCACATTCATGTGTATAAATTAAAGATCGATTTTCCTGAAGACTGTTTGATGAAAATGTTTATGACTACTCTGGAAGATGAAGCTCGATCTTGGTATGAAAGTTTGCCACCTGGTTGTATTTATGGTTTAAAATATTTTCATACCATATTCTTTGAAAGGTACAGAGAATCTTGTCCGTCTTTAATTTTAGTTCAGAACTGTTGCGAACATGTTAACAGTTTCATTGAAAATCTTGAGAATTTTTATGGAGACGATGAATTCATGGACGAAGAAATCATGGAAGCATTGTATGAAAATCCGTTTCAGCAGCACGCAGAAATCTTAAAGGATTCTTATCAAGATCAGCAGGTTGAAGATTTCCATATGGTTGAAAATCATGGAAGACAAAGTTTTATTTCAGATCTGATTGAAATAAAGGATGATATGCAGGAAAATGATGTTCCACTCTCAGATAGCGATAGAGTTAAACTAGAACTAGATTGAAAATGTGATCAGGAAGAATACGATGTTCCAGGTCCCATAAAAGAGAGCTATATTGTTGAGGACGCCTCAAATGAAGAAAACAGAGTTATAGACCTGATTTTTCTCGTTCCATCAGAAAAGAGTCTTCATGAGGAGGTAATCCATTCCCTTAATGAAAAACAAGACGAGATCTTTGTTCAAGTAAGTGAAAGAGTTTCTTTGGATGAATTAATGGTAGATGATAGAAATGATAGTGTTGGGTCTCAAGAACCATCTGAAGTTTCTTCTCTTATGATTGATGAATATGATGCGAAACATGACAATATGGTTTTCATATCATATGAAGATGACCAACAGTATATTCAGATTACAGAAGATCAGAGCGTTCAGGACTGCCATTCATATTCTTCTTCATATTTCTCATGTTTTGAAATGTTTTTTCAAGAGGAAATTTGCTCATCTACTTGTTCAGAATTTTTTGAATACCAGGAACACACTCTTACTGAGGTACGTTGTGAAGGAAGATCAGAATCAAGAGAAAAAGACACCTTGTTTCTTCAGCAGGAGGTAAATCTTCATGTTTTTCAGGATCCAGTGGCAAATTTATTGCAGTTAGCAGTGAAGGTAATTATTGCAGTATTCAGTAATGAAAGAGATCATGGCCAACCATGCTTTTGGATGCCCAGTTGCAAGTATCTATGGTTGACCAGAGGATATGATCAGGAGAATCAATCAAGGAGGCATCTGCTTGATTGGTAACATTAGCATTTTGATATAGCCTGATGGTACATTGGCCTTCCGGAAACACAGGTGGTTATCATCAAGATTTGAAACCTCAAGTCTTGGTAATATACTACCACCAAAGCTTCAAATGTTAATTTTTGTCTGGGTTAGCTTTGAGTCACTTTTGTTTCAATTTGTTGGGTCAAGTTTCTTTCAGTATTCAGTTTAGTTTTCAAAATTTTTGACTCCATGCCCAATGGATAAGGCTACTTGGTCTACGGTGTTCTTGGCACCTCCAAGGAGCTACCATCCTCATTGGAGCCAATGTTAGTGTCAATCTAGTCATACTGCCATCAATGATCAAAAGTGCTCTTTTGCATCTGCATATTAGGTGTCTCATACCAAATAAATTTCACCATTCCGCTAGGTCATGGATTCATTGATGGTAGTATTTTTATCAGTTGTCCCTCATGAGGTACTTGCTAATTTTCCTTTCTATGGTCTTTAGTCATTAGTCACTTTCATTCTCAAAATCATATCAGTAGGTCATAGGATGGGTCTCATTAGTTTCTAGGGTCTCACCATGATCAAATTAATGAGTCAAATGTCAATAATATCAGCAAGGTCATGAGGAATTCAATAAATTCAAAGTCACAGCACCTGGAAGAATCAGAGAGACATTTTATTCAGTTTGATGTAACTTTCGCCTCAAAACCATGTTTTGAGGTGAAAACGTGATATTTCGCCTTTATTATTATTCATTATATATCATCATGTGTAATAAGTCACAATTCAGAAGTTGTTATCTCCACAAATTGACGTTCCTACCTTCAGAGAATTTTTCTGCAGCATGATCAGTGCCAAATCATCCTCCAAGTAGATCCATTAGAAAGAGCTTGGAAAGAGCTTTCCAACGGTATACTACACTCTCAAAACTGACTTCTGGATTGAATTTTATGCTTGAGTGAAGTAAAATTCCCTAAACCTCCCCTATTTCCCATGTTCCCCTTTAAATTTATGTTTAAAGTTTCATATTTCTTTAATAAACCCCTTTTCCCCCTTTCCGATTACAAAATTTCATTATAAATTATTTTAATAAATATGCGATTTGGTTTTAAACCACTTCCCCGACCATACTCCGTACAACTTTATAATAAACAAATATCAAAGTTTATTATAAGTCCTGTCATTCCCAACCACTTCCCCACCATGCATTGTAATAAAACTTTATCATAAAGTTATATATTATATATAACCCGCCGCAATCGCACCCCCTTATGTAATCGCAATCGCAAACCTTTTCCAATCGCAACGTTTAAATGACACGCCCCGATTACTCCAATCGCTCGAAACTCTGATGCGATTGATCGCATCCCTCCTTCTGATCTCCCGATCGCATCCCTCCTCCCGATCACCCGATCACACCTTATCCTTCCGATCTCGCGATCGCACAAAACTCTGATTGCGATCAATCACAATTCCCTTCCCCGATCCTCTGATTGTAACAACCCCCAATTTATCTGGCGCCGTTGATCTCTTCCCGCTGATCCGATGGCTCAAATTCAATCGGGTCATCGGCATCGACACTTCCATTTGTGTTGCACTCCGCTCCCTTTCGATCTCCGATTGCGATTGACCTGTCGGTACTTCCGCCCATATATATTATAAAGGGCCTTCCCCTTTGTAAATGTGAAATTTGATAAATTTCATTTTGTACAAAGGTTTTTCCCATTCCCCCTTCTCCAATCGCATCGGAAGTTTTGGTTTAACCTGCCCATTGCAATATGCCTGCCCCAAAGTCCCGATTGCGATTGCGATTGCCCTCATTCCACCATCGCATCGCATATTTGTAGACGTGTTACTCCGCCTGGCTCACTCCGATTCCGATTGTAATGTTGGTCCCACCTCCTCTCCCTTTCTTCCTATTCATGGTTTTTCCCTTCACGAACGCATAAATTCAATTTATGTTATTACAATGGAATTTTATTAAAAAGTCAGAGAATAAAAAATAAATGGAAAGCAAAGGAGACAGTCAAAGGCCGAGAGCCTAAAATAAAATGGAGATATCTACAGCAGCAAAGAAATAGGAAATTTGTTCTTCGGATTACCTATTTTCATTCGTACAGCCTAAACAGCAAGTCTCCAAGCACTCAAATGTAATGTTGTCCCTTATTTTCAGGGTCAGATTGTTGTATTACTTTCTATGATTGTATTTCAGTTCTTCAGCTGTTAGAAAAACTCCCTTTTCTTGTGGATCTATGTTCCCACATTTCAACCTATTTATTGTAATTGTAAATCATTTGTGAGTAGTGAGAAAAGAATCAAGCAGTAGGGGAAATAGTGTGGAAGAACATCTCTACGCTACACTGTACAGTTTGACAGGAATGAATAAGAGATGCAGCTCTGATTTGTGGGATCCATGTGGTATGAGATTTAGCATTTGTTTTTCTCCTTTGTTTCATATGTGAATTGTTATGTGCTCCATTCATCCATAAACATTTCCTTTGAATGTTTTCAAGATAGAAAGGTAGAATCCATCTCTATATGCTCTGCCTTGGGAAATCATTCATGCTCTGTGTTTTTTCTTCTGTTTTAAAAGGATCCATTTATTGTGCCCTTTTCAGCTCCGCACCAGTCTTTCCGTTCCATCCTCATTAAATTTTAATTGCTAATTTTACTGCCTATCTTGCCCCATGAAATACCATGTGTCCTTATTTAATTCCCGGTTTCAACTGTCCCTTTATATCCCACACATCCCTTAAATTCATTAATTCATTCATTCGTTCATTTTATTAAACCTTTTTCCCATCATTTTATCTAGCCTAATATCTGTCCATTTATTGTGTTCCATTGAATATTTTTTTTCACGGAGAGAGCCCTCTCCTGTCCTTGTAGGGCTAGCTACAAGGCTGAGCATGGTTTACTTGTTACCCTGTTTTGCCTTTTGCAGCCTGGGGTCCAATTCAGGTGCTAATAGATTTCACAGTAGAGGCAGGCTATCAGGTGGCAAAAATTGGAGCATGTGATTTGCTAGATCTGGCTTGATTAGTGTGTAGCAATTGGAGATTGTACTAAGAGCTTGTGAGGAGATTTGTATGATTATTGTTACATGATCTCTATGAAATATAATATACAGATAGTTGGGGGTTTTCAGCTTTAAGCTTTCCCATAAAATACTTTGTTCATATGTGTGATTGTTTATGGTTTCAATGTGCGCATGCGATTGTTTTTATTTCCACAATTAATGATCAATGGTAGAAGAGATTCTGTATTGTGCATGAAGTTAAAATAGTGTGTGATCAAGAGAATCTCGGTGGATAACATATCAGTTATTCAAATTTCTACATGGTATCGGAGCGATATTGATCATTGGAGCAATTGCAAAACATTGAAGCGGTTGAGTTTTGAGCTGGTGGAATTCGAATTTGCAGTAGTGTTTTCTTGGTGTCAAAGTTGAGATGTCTTTCAATGGATTGCGATTGGAGCATGCCCTTGAGGGCAACTCAAATTATATTGCATGGAAGGATAGGATGGAGACGGTGCTGGATGACAATGGGTTGTGTTGGAACACCTAATCCTCTATGGGTAGGTGTGGAATGCGAAAAGTCACAATGGAGTCCAAGTGACCTTGGAATGTGAAACCAAGAGTCACACCATTGTATTATAAATGTACATCATGTGTAATGGAAAAACAAGAAATCCTCACGCTTATCCTTCATTGTGTGTTGAGTCTCCTGTGTGTGTGTGTTATTCTTCTCATACACCATGTGTGTGCTTAACATGGTGTTTAACATGGTATCAGAACGGGCGATTGTTGGCCCTGCTCCAAATTGAGTGAGCCATTTGTGTTTATGGCCTGTGCATATCTGAAAAAATTCTTGACATTTTTGCAGCACTCAAAGTTTCTGCATCAGTGTTTTTGCTACCATTCAGAAGTGTTTTGAAGAGGAGCAGCATTCAAAATTCTAACATTCAGAAATTGGTTTGGAGAAAAGAAGAATTGTGCATCTGAAGGTTTTCTCGCTGCTCATTTTTCCTGCAATTTATGCCCATTAAATTATGCATTTTGGAGAGCTGTTGGAAAAATTGTTTAAAGTTTATTTCTGAAGAAGTTTATGAGTTTTTTAGTGGAAAATATTTTCTGAGTATTTTTAAGTTCTACATTGAAGAGCTGCTGGAATATTATTCAAAATGGTTTTTTTGAAGATATTTCTGAGTTTTCACTGAAAATTTTCTAAGATTTCTGAGTTCTCTAACTCTACAAATTCTCCAATTTTCTGCTGCTATATCGCCCTATGTAATATTCTGAAAAATTCTGGGGTTTTTTGTGAAAATTTCTGAGCTTCTGGACTGCATTTCTTTGCTGTTGTTTTAAAGTCAGTCTCCTCTCTGTTGTGATATATATATTTATATATATATATATATATTTCTGAGCTCCCTCTCAAGCTCTCGGCTCTCTGCATCTGTGTAATCCCCTTCCCTGCGCCATTACCCTCCGCCCTCTGCACTACGCTCTGCAAACACACCCCTCAATCTAATGCCCTCCCTACTCCACTACCCGCGCCCCCTCATACCTCTCTACTCCCTTACACGCAGCACTTTCCTACCTCATTTACTATTCTACGCCCTCCCCCTTCCACACACACTCCTACACTTCCTTACACCCCTCCCCTTACCTCACTCCTGCACTCCCTCACCAGCACTCTCAAACCTGCCGCTTCTCCACGCTCACACATCACCCATACCCCCTCTCACCATATGCTCCTGCACTCATCCTATCACTCAAACGCCCACACGGCCCTTCACTCCACACCCAACCCACCGCCTACACCCTCCCTCCGCCTTACGGCTCTCTCTATCGACCCGCGCTCCCCTCGGCTCTCAACAGATAGCGCACTCCCCGCTACTCACTCACACTGCCCCTCCACTCTGCTACTCATCCCATGACCCTTCTCCTCCTCCTACTCGGACTCCCCACGCCTTACACTACCGCCTCCTCTCCATTCAATACCACTCTCCCCTCCCCCACAATTTACAATACCGCTCCAATTTAAAATACCGCTCTCCCATATAATTAATTCCGCCCCTCCCATATGCTATACGCCACTCTACATTACCGCCCTTTCATTTAAATTTTAAAATTCAACCTTTACATTTTTTAAAATCCCCACCCTTTTTAAATTCCCCTTCCCATTTAATTTCCCTCCCCTTTTAAATTCCCTCCATTCTTAATAAATTTCCATTTTTAATTAATTTTTAATTAACTAAAAAAAAAAAAACGGCAGAGAGAGAGAGGAAGGACATTGGAGACGAGAAAGAATATGAATAGTAGAAATGAAGGAAATGGCATATGAAGCAGTTGGATTTTTACATTGAATTGTTTGTGGCATAAAAAGTTGATTTTTTTGAAGAAATTGACATGTGAAGACAAGAAAATCCTTGAAGAAAAAAAAATCAGCTACCTTAAAGGCTTCTTGCATAGTGTTTTCAGCTGCACATACTTTGCAGAGATATTCTATTATATTGACATTGTATTGCTTGTTCATAGTTGCAATCAGTACTTGAGTTGTTGAAAAATTGTTGATTTCCCTCCATCATTTGAGGAGCATATTTTGTACTTTGAGATTTCCATAGTTGGAAATTATTTTGAGTCTTTTTTATTTCTTGTTGCATCACATTGTAAACGGGTTCATTTTCGGTTGAAGCCGACACCCTTTCATTTATTTTTGAGCCTAAATTATTGAAAATGGCTAAAATCAATGAGGCATTAGAGTTTTTGAATAACCTCATTCATTCCAATGTTGATGACATGATAAAAATGAGCAAGGATGCTCTTTGTAACATTCAAACTTGTTTACAAGATGCACAAGAAAAGATTTAGTTTTTGCAGTTGGAATCTCAGCTCCATCAAGACAAAATTCAGCAAAAGAGTCACCATTCTGAACCTGTTTCTGTTCAGAAGATTGAGAAGGACTCTCATCAGAAGAAAGAATATAAATTTCTAGTTGATCCACATTCAGTGCCTTGTACTAGAGCAGATGTACATGCAGATGCAGCAGCTCAGCCTGCACTTCTCAAGCCCATCATCAGACCTTGGGAAGAGCTTGTCCACAACAAGCACCAAACTGGTCTTGGATATGACAAGGATGCGTCCTTTCATATTCCAGACTACACCAAGCCCATCATATTTCAGAGTGCCAGATTCCTGTATGAAAGTTCACCTGCAGCTGTTCCAGATCCTGTTCCACTTCCAAAACAAATTGAAAAATGCCAACACTGTGATCAAGTTGGCCATATGAAAGATCACTGTTTTGATCTTCATCCATGCAAGCACTGTGGTCGGCACACTCATTCTTCAGACAGATGCTTCAGAAACAAGCCTCATGCAAGAACAAAGATTCATCTTGGATGGATCGCTTCTTGGCAATGGGCATCAACAGCCAAGAATATGTTTAAGTCGCATGTCAGAACATGTTCAAGAATATTGAGTAAACTTGCAGTTGAGTTTTCGCCATCATCTCACCTTGTCCCTGACAGAGGGGAAAATGGTGGTCATGTACAAGCTTCGACGACAGATCAAGCGAGCCTAAGCCATAATCTCTCATTCCATGTTCAGAGTTGTAGCCAGCAGTTCAAGCGAGCCTGAGCCACAATTCGTCATTCCATATTCAGAGATGTAGCCAGAGACACGGATGCCCATGAGCATGCCTTCAGTTGGTGGATAACCTTAAACCATCATCTTTGGTTGGTGGATAACCTAAAACCATCACAGGTAGTAGACCTCCCTTCTTTTAGGTCAAAGGTCTCCCTTTCATATATGAGGAACACTTCCTCTAGCAGAAGCCTTCAGCTTCTTGCCAGCTTTGGTTGAGTTCCAGGAAATGCTTCAAGCATTCTAGAGTTGTTGGTAATCCTAAAACCATCACAGGTAGTAGACCTCCCTTCTTTTAGGTTGAAGGTCTCCCTTTTTTATGAGGGACAATTCCTCTAGCAGAAGCTTTTAGCTTCTTTCCAGTTTTGGAAGAGTTCCGGGAACTGCAACAAGTTTTGCGTTCCAGTGTTGGTGGTCATCCTTAAACCATCTCTTATTTCCAACATTTCAGAGAGTTGATTCAGCCCAAGTGCTTCCATGCATACTTTGCAGATTTGTATTACAACTCTCTTCTTGGACTCACACATACCCCTTCGGATTAAGGGGGGATGTTGGAACACCTAATCCTACATGGGTAGGTGTGGAATGCGAAAAGTCACAATGGAGTCCAAGTGACCTTGGAATGTGAAACCAAGAGTCACACCATTGTATTATAAATGTACATCATGTGTAATGGAAAAATAAGAAAGCCTCACGCTTATCCTTCATTGTGTGTTGAGTCTCTTGTGTGTGTGTGTTATTCTTCTCATACACCATGTGTGTGCTTAACATGGTGTTTAACAAGTTGAAGGAGTTTATAGATGCAGAAATTTCAAAACCTACTTCTAGCGATGCTGCCGTACTTGACGCATGGAAAAAGAAGACAGCAAAGTGTCGAAGGATTCTGTTGGAAGGTGTGAAGGATCACATAGTGTCCAACCTTCACGGTAAAGCTTCTCCATTCTTGATGTGGAAAGCTTTGATAGATTTATTTTAAAGCAAGAGTGACCAGAGGAAGTTGGCGCTCAAGGATAAACTAAAGAACATAAAAATGGAGAAAGGCGACAGTATGCCCAAGTACCTCACGAAGTTCATCCAATGCAGGGATGAGCTGGGAAGTGTGGGGGTTACTGTTGATGATGAGGACTTGGTGAGCTTGGCTCTCCTTGGGCTTCCGAAGAGTTGGCATTCCTATCAGGACTCTCTCAATGGTTGGGAGAAATTGCCAGGATGGGAGCGACTTTGGTCGGATCTTGTGCAAGAGGAGATAAGGCGAAGTACTAGGGATGGATCTTCATCAAAGAACTCAGATGAAGAAAATTGCGCTTTGGCTGCCAAAGCAAGGAAGGGGAAGAGCAAGAAGAATGCTTCTCAATCCGGTGCAAAAGTCAAGAAGCAGGACATGTCCAAGGTGAAGTGCTTTCACTGTCACCAACATGGACATTACGCCACTAATTGTCCACAGAAGAAGAAAAATAAGCAGGCTGCTAGATCTGCAGCTGGAGAGGCCTTAGCCTCACAGTTTGAGCTAGATTTTTCACTGATCGCATGCTTGGTCTCAATTTTGATGGGTTTAGTGTGGTTTCTTGACATTTGTGCATCTTTTCATATGACCGGAGACAAAGATTGGTTTACTGATCTGGATGAGAAAGATCTTGGAGTGCACATCGAGATGGGCGATGATGGTAGATACAGTGTGACCGGTTTCAGTACCATTTCCTTTGAGAGGGAGTCTGGTAAACCCTTCGTATTGAAGGAAGTGATGCATGTTCCAGGATTGAAGAAGAATCTAATATTTGTGGAGATGTTAGAAGATAAGGGATATGATGTTGTCTTTAGCAGGTGAAAGGCTTTCCTGCGCAGTAAGGCAACTAGTGAGACCCGGAGGATATGGGTTTGAGTTAAGAACCTTTATCAGTTACAGGTAGATGGCTACACAGCAATGGCAGGAAAGGCAAAAGGAGTGGTGATCCGAGATGATGGCGAGCTATGGCATAGGAGATTGGGCCACCTTCACCATGGAGCTTTGAAAATTTTGCAGCAGATTTCTACTGGGCTTCCCAAAGGTACACTTGCGTAGTCAAACCAGTGCAAGGGATGTACTTTGGGAAAATTTTTGAAAGCCACCTTTCACGAGAAGGATATTCGCGCCACGACGATCCTTGAGAGAATTCACACAGACGTGTGTGGACCTTTCTCAGTAGCTTCGACAACAAAGCACAGGTACTATGTGATATTTTTTGATGATTTTTCTCGTAAGTTTTGGATCTTCTTCATGCAAAAGAAGAGTGAGACATACTCAAAGTTCTGTGAGTTCAAGGCACTAGTTGAGAAAGAATCGGGGAAGTAGGTGAAGGCTCTTAGGAGTGACAATGGTGGTGAATTCATCTCTGGCGAGTTCAAGGACTTTTGTAGCGCAAAAGGAATTCGAAGAGAGCTCATAGCACCTCATAACCCACAACAAAATGGGGTTGCGGAACGAAAGAATAGAACGATCGTGGGTGCTGCATGGGTGATGTTGCATGATCAAGGCCTTCCCATACACTTGTGGGCTGAGGCATGCAATATTGTGGTTTATGTGCAAAACCATTGTCCTCACAGGATACTTGGCATGAGTACACCCGAGGAGGCGTTTTTTGGTAAGAAGCCTGATATTTCCCATTTGAGGATTTTTGGTTCACTGTTTACATTCATGTGATGAAGGATGCAGGAAGAAGGCTGGAGCCGGCTGCGGAGGTTGGGATATTTGTGGGGTACACTAATCGCCCCACAACTATCGTGTGTATTTCCCGAACGATCGTAAGGCTGTACGGCTTGGATATAAAATTTCATGAGGAGAAAGCCATGAAGTGTTCGCTTGAGAGGGAGCCACGGTTGCATGCATTCGGATGAGGAGCTATTAGTTCTAAGGATGAGTCTACGGATGTGGATCAGCCACAAGAGGTTCATGGAGTGGAAGAGACCACTCATGCAGCGCCAACCATCAGAGGGAAAAAGTGCACTACAGAAGCTGAGTGACTGGCTCAAGATGCAGAGAGGATTGTAGGAGCACCTACATCACAGCGTAGACAAAGACAGTCACCTGACCGGTATACTGGATACATGGCTCTTATGAGCAAGTGTATCGTGACAGAGCCATCCTCTTTCGAGGAAGCTGTGGAGGATCCCGCATGGGTAGATGCCATGGTGGAAGAGTATGATTCGATTGTCAGAAACAGTGCATGGGAGATTGTCCCAGGGCCGAAAGGGAAATCAATGGTGGGTTCGAGATGGATCTACAAAGTGAAGCAAGCAGCTGACGGGAGTGTGGAGAAGTAAAAGGCAAGATTTGTTGCCCGAGGCTTCTCACAGATTGAGAGGATCGATTATGAGGAAACCTTTGCACCTGTCGCAAGGTATTCTTCCATATGGACGATTCTTGCTCTCTTAGCGTAGATGGGGTGGCACATTCATCAGATGGATGTGAAGACTACATTCCTCAATGGGGTGATTGAGGAGGATGTGTAATTAGAGCAGCCCGAAGGTTTCGAGATCTTCAGCACCGAGTTGCATGTGTGCAGGCTCAAAAGAGCATTGTATGGGTTGAAACAAGCACCTCGTGCTTGGTACACACGGATAGACAGTTATTTCACTGGACTTGGGTTCTCCAAGAGTGAGGCGGATCCGAACCTATACCAGATTGTGGTGGAGGGTAAGTTGTTGATCATTGTACTTTATGTAGATGATTTTATTTTGACAGGTGATGAACTGTTGATACACTCATGCAAGGCTGATCTTGCAAAAGAGTTTGAGATGAAGGAATTGGGCCTCCTTCATTATTTCCTGGGATTGGAAATTTGGCAACGTAGTGATGGACTATTTGTTTCTCAAGGCAAGTATGCCCGGGAGATACTGGAGAAGTTCAACATGCATGGCTGTAAGCCTGTTAATACTCCTCTTCCTGGTGGATGGAGGAAGGAGGATGCTACTTCAGCAGAGGTAGTGGATGCCACTGTTTATCGACAATTAGTGGGGTCGCTTATGTATCTGGTCAATATACGACCTGACATATGCTATGATGTTAACCAGCTTTCACAAGCTATGGTTAAGCCTACAAAGCTCTTTTGGAAGGCAGGCAAGCATGTATTGAGATATCTCAGAGGCACATCGGGATATGTATTATGGTACAGACAATCAGATGAGGTGAAGCTATGTGGCTTCACGGATGCAGATTGGGCAGGGAGCCCAAAGGACAAAAAGAGAAAATCTGGAGGGATTTTCAGTATCGGGTCGACAACATTTTCTTGGTACAGCAGGAAGCAAATATCCATGGCACTCAGTTCAGCAGAGTCCGAGTATATGGCAGCGAGTTTGGCTGCATGCAAGGCTATATGGATGAGGAAGATCCTGGTCGGTTTGTTCGATTCACACTTAGATCCTACTGTGATTTATTTTGATAATCAGAGTTGCATTAAAATCTCAGTTAATCCAGTATTTCATGATAGATCTAAACACATTGACATCTGGTATCATCATATCAGAGATTGTGTGCAGCGGAAGATCATGTTACTTTCATACATTCCCACAGAGGATCAGGATGCTGATATCTTGACGAAGGCGCTCACCAGGAGAAAATTCGAATACCACAGAGGCAGGATAGGGGTGGAAGATAATCTGTATCTTGTTGAGAGGGAGTGTTGATATTGCAACAAGATGATGAGCTTAGTGGAAAGAAGTCGCCTTCACTAAGTGGGCCCGCAGGCTATTTTTGGCGCAAAGTCTATTTTTAGACTATGTCTATTTTTAGACATGTGGATCATATTCTATGAGTTGCAGGATGCTATTTGTGGATGGTTGGTCAAGTTGGAAAACATATATGGACTTCTATTTTTAGAAATATTGGGCGGAATCTATTTTTAGATTTCCAGTCTAAAAATAGATATGTCGAATATTATTAGCTCTTAATAATATTTGGACTATAAACATTATCTTATTCTCTTGGAGCACTTCAATTAAGTGCACAGATGTGGCACAGAAGCTGACAGAAGGAATTATGCTATTCCTAAGGGTTAAGTGGAGCTATTTCATGGATACTTCAGTTAGAACTCATGTGAGAGAGTTTGGTGGAGTTGATTGAGGAAGTTAATGGAGTTGTGTTCGGTTTAACTAAGCTAAACATAGTTGAGCTAGTTGTATCTAGTCTAACTGATTGATACACTAGTGAGAGTGGTGTGAATTAATTATTAATTAATTCACTAATTATAAACTCATTAATAAACTAAATAATACATCAGTTAACTTCAGTGCATGGATAGTTTCAGTGGAGACCAGTGAAGAGGTAGGTGAAAGAGCAGTGTGACTATCAGTTGTGACTATATTGTTGCATGATTTGCAACAACCAGTGATTGGAGATGCCAATGAGGATTGCACAGTACAAGCCAAGTGGTTCAAAGTTATTTATGAGCCATTCTTCAGCATTGATTGAGTAGTAGAGGCATGCTATCAGGTGGCAGAGATTGGAGCATGTGATTTGCTAGATCTAGCTTGATTAGTGTGTAGAAATTGGAGATTGTACTGAGAGCTTGTGAGGAGCTTTGTATGATGATTGTTACATGATCTCTATGACATATAATATACAGATAGTTGGGAGTTTTCAGCTTTAATATTTCCCATAAAATACTGTGTTCATATGTGTGATTTTTTATGGTTTTAATGTGCGCATGTGATTGTTTTTATTTCCGCAATTAATGATCAATGGTAGAAGAGATTATGTATTGTGCATGAAGTTAAAATAGTGTGATATCAGGAGCATCTCGATGGATAACATATCAGTTATTCAAATCTATACATCAATCATGCCAAGATTTTTTGCGAGCCTGATGAACCTCCTGGTGGAATTGAACTATGAACCGATCTTCTTCCAAGGCCACTAGCTATGCCAAGAGTTCCTCCATGATTTCTGGTTCTGCCATGTTTGTAAAATTTTAAATGTGCAGGCTAGGAACAATGTATTCCATTGGCATGATGGCCTCTTTCTCGTAGACCATTCTAAAGGGCATTTGTCCCATGAGTTTATTACATGTGGTCTTATAGGCCCATAGTACTGAGGGAATGCGTATGTCCCAATCACTTCGTTCAGTGTTACATATCTTAGTAAGTGCATGTTCCAAACCAAACCTGGTTAGAATATGTTCAAAAATGAAGTGTGTGGTAGTATCTGCAATATAGTCCTTGACAGATTTTTCCTCTGCACACCTGGTTATATAATTAGTGGCATTGATGATGTACTGAGCACCCGTCTTCTTTCTTGGGGGATTGATGGGTGTTACAAAGTCTATAGCCCACTTTTCGAATTCCTGCAGAGCCATCTATGGTTGCAGGGGCATCTCATCTCGACATGAAGGTTTCCCAGTCCGTTGGCATGTGTCACAGGCCCGACAGTATGCATGGGCATTGTTATGAAATGTGGGCCACCATAACCCAACCCTCAATACCTTTTGCACAATGTTGTTTCCTGCATAGTTCCCTCCTTCCACTCTCCATGGGCCTCATCCAAGATAGCTTTTCTTTCATGTTCCAATACATACCTCCACAACACCTCATATGCACCCAACTTGTAAATTTGTCCAGTGATTATGGTAAAATTGGTTGCGCGAGAAACTAATTCCCTTTTTTGTGGTACTGAGTAGTTTTCTGGTGCCATACCTGGGGTAAAAAAATGAATAATTTTTGCAAAGTTCTCATCCACCACCTTGTTAGCAAAAAGTTGTGCTTCCAGTAACCCTTCTTCCAAATTAGTCATCTCTTCCCCATTCTCAATCCGAGACAAGTGATCAGGCCCGCCATTCAATCTCCATGGTTTCACATTGATTTCAAAATCATACTCTTGCAACAACAGTAACCACCTACAAATATTCCCCCCCAACACAGGCTTATTGACCAATTATTTTAAATTTGAATGATATGTGAACATATTGAAGTGTCCACCTAATAAATAGTGCCTGTATTTCTGAGTTGGCATGATTCCATGAGTTGGAGAGATTCTGGCTAGACATTAATAACAATCAGGGAGCATGATGCATAATATGAGATTAATATGCAATAAATGCATAAATGAGGCAGCAGAGACATAAATAAGAGAGGAGTAGCACAAAGGGTGGAGGTAGTGAACTCCCGAGAGAAATTGAGAACATACAACAATGACAGGGTAAACTGCGTCATAAATAAGATAGGAGAGCCTTTGAAGAAGCTTGGGAATGTTTTATGGAGGCCTAGATGGTGAACAAACAACATTGATATTATAACACACTCCTCCCACATCTACCCAAGTAACCTTCCAACTAAGGTAAACATGCGACAAAGAGTTACTATGATGTGATTAAAACTCCTAGGTTGCCTTAAGGAAGCGGAACTAACACCATGCTAACACACAGACCTTATGCACATGCTTCAGGACACCCAGGAGCCATCCCAACCTCCCAGGAGACCAGCCCCTGCAACAAACTGGAATTTTCATGCATCGATCCCCGGTCGCTCCCTTGACATGGGAAAGAGTGCAACTAGGACCCTCTAGTTGCACGCACAACATGGGTATTCATGTGACTAGGGACTTTTCCCAGTAGTTCTGAGCCTGTCACCCTGATTTTTGTGCCACTTTTTTAGTCCCAAAGCCCAGGTCACTGCTCAAAATCTCATGACACTCTCAGAACTAAAAGATAACAGGGAATAACGATGTAAAATCAAAGACTTAAACAAGGACTTGATCAAAATCATACTAGCCATGAAAGGCGTTTCATCAAACATATCACAAATATGTATTCTATAGGTTTAAACAACATATCTGAGCATAGGGGTCTCATGCTTTTCTGAGAATCACTAAGAATCATTTTTTACTCATCTCATTAACTTCATTATCATATATTTGGTAATAGATAAATTGTTCATCCATTTACAAAACATGATGAGAGCCATACATCATTTTCATCATAAAACATACTCATAACGAGCATATAGACAACAAAAATGACAAGCACATAACAACCATATAAGCCGCATAATAACAAGCATATTTACCCATCAATACAAGAGGAAAGATCTCTTATTGCCATAATAAAAATGCAACCAAGTTTGGGAGTTCCACGTTTCACCCAACCATATACATGGCGGAGTCAAATATCTCTTCATCCAATCACGCCCATGTCATATTCCAAGCATGAATCTGGGATCTCATAAAACTCATCAATCAAAACCAAACTAGGGATTCCAAACACCAAACCACCTCAACCCACAACCAGTGATTCCACCTCATGGTCGGACATCACAACCATCACCAGATTGGGCTCCACCCAAGCTATCTAGGGCTCCAGAGTGTTTTTTTCAACCAAGGCTCCAAGACTAGTAACTCAACCCAGAGTTTGTTGTCAGGCTCCAGAGTGTTTTTCCAACCAAAGCTCCAAGACTAGTAACTCAACCCACCAAGGGCTATAGAGTGTTTTTCCAACCAAGGCTCTAGGACTAGTAACTCAACCCAAGTTTTTATAGGGCTCCAGATCATTTGTCCAACCAGGCTCCAGGAACTAATAACTCAACCCACAGCTAAAGGAACATGAGAACCAACTACAAAACAACCAATGGAATGAACCCACAACACCATGGTTATCTAGTAAATGGAAAGGCTAGGAAAATCCACTTTCAATCCATGCAATCCTCCATGCCAATGACATATCATAATCAAGAAACTACATGCATATGCCATGCATGCCAAACTAGTGAGGGAAACATACATAAAACTTGGTACCTACAAACAGAATCTGTTGTAATTGTTGATCTTGATGTCCTCTTGTGCTTTCTTGATCTTCCTTTGCCGTCTTGCTCCAAAACTATAAGTATGCCACACTCTCCAAGGGTGCTCCAAGAAAACTCTAAGTTTCCAAGAGAAAGAGAGAGAGAGAATAGAATGAGACCTCCAAAATTGCACTTAACAAAAGTCATGAACTGATCCTTAGAAGGATTTGTATCAATGAGGCCTTTATTTTCTTCATTTTCCATTATTTTCCTTCATTTTTCTTCTCACGTGAAACTTGTGACCTTTCACGTCCATTTTCTCCTATTTTCCATTATTTTCATAAATAAATGTCAATAAATGTCACTTTGTCTTTCCAAAACCTTAGCCATTGCCTTTGCCAATTTCCATAGCCATAATAAACCATGTGAACACCCACACTAGGATTTTTTTCCCAACATTCAACTTGGAATACGTGTCCCATGACATTGGTTATTATTTTTCCTTTATTAACTTTTATTACATGGAATTTTCACCAGGGTTGTTACAGAACCCTCCCCCATGGGGGAACACCATTCTCAGTGTTCAACGACACCTACAACCAACAATATTTGTGTAAGAAAAACATACTTCCCAAGGAGCTTTATAACTTAGCTCGTTGTAGTATTTACAATGATCAAACCACTCAGAAGAAAACCAACATGGCGACATGAAAACTATAACATAATAATGACATGATACCTATAGTGCTTATTAGAGCTTTATAACATAGCTCATGGTGGTATCCATATACATATGTACATATACCTAAAACATCATACCAAGCATATACCAGAGACATATACCAAAACACATGCCCAAAACATTCGCTCAACCAAATAATAAGGAAGGATACATAGCTCAAATTTGATCCACCATCTCTCATGTAGCTTCATCGGGCCCAAAGTGCTTCCATTGCACTTTAACATGTTCGATTGCTCAATTCCGAAGCATGAGCATCTTTCTTTGTAAAATGCATTGAGGTTCTGGCTGGAATTATCCTTCTGGCTCCACCTGCAATACAGACCAGTAAATCACATTATTAGCATCTTTAACATGCTTCTTAAGCAATTACACATGTAACATCAAGGACTTTAACTTTCGAAGGCAGTGCAAATCAATAGGCTACTAGTCCAATCCTTTCAAGAATCTTGAAAGGTCCACAAAACTGAGGTGCCATCTTGGCACATGATCCAATCCGCAAGGAGCTCTTCTTGGGCTTGATGTGAAATTACACTTGTTTCCCAACCTAAAACTCCTTAAACAATCTATTCTGATCTGCACATCTCTTCTGCATATCATGTGTTTCTTTCAAATTCTTCTTGATTACATGCATTTCATGTTCCATCTCTTCCAACATGTCCAGTCCAATCAACACCCTGTTAACTAGATCACTCCAACTGATGGGAGTATTGCAACTTCGCCCATACAATGCCTCAAATGGACTTATCCCCAATGATTCTTGGTATCCATTGTTGTAAGTGAACTCTACTAGTGGAGATAATCTTCCCACTTTTGATTTTGATGCATCACATACATCCTCAACATATCCTCCAATATCGTGTTGATTCTCTATGTATTTCCATCTATCTGTGAATGACAAGTTGTACTAAAGTTCAACTCTGTTCCCAAACCTGCAAAAAACACCTTCCAAAATTTCAAAGTGAACTTCGCATCCATCTCTGATAAAATATTTTGTAGAACACCATGCAATATGACCACATCCCTGATGAAGATATGTGCTACATCATTCACCAAGTGTGTAGACTTAACTGGAATGAAGTGCGCTACCTTCGTCAACCTGTCCACCACAACCATGATGGAATCATGATGTCTAGATGTCCTCGGTAAACCTGTGATAAATTCCATGGATATGACCTCCCATTTCTACTCTAGAATTGGAATCAGCTCTAGTAAACCACTTGAATGCTTACACTCTACTTTTACTTGTTGACAATCCAAGCACCTAGCCACAAAATCTGCTATGTCTCTCTTAAAATTCGACCAATAGTAAAAATTCTTCACTGTTGTCAGTGTCTTCTGATAACCTGGGTGACTTGAATACATTTTCACATGAAACTCCCTCAAGATCATTTTCTTGAGTTCACTGTTGTCTGACACATATATCATGTCTCTAAACCTGATCAAGCCATCTGTTGTGAGAGGATAGTCCACATCCTGTGCACCTGCACCTGTACCTATACTTGTACTTTTTTTCACTCTGTGCCTAAGATCCATGTACCTGACATCTTGTTGACCTGCCTATAATATCCTATCATGTAGATATGTCCCATAGGAACCCATATTTTCTATATGATTCACATATATCCACCTACTAAGAGCATTTGCAACCTTGTTCTCTTTACCCTTGATATACCTGATCTCGAAGTAAAACTCACTGATCATGGCCAAAAATCTAGCTTGCTTGGAATTCAAATTCAATTGGTCAAATAGATACCTCAAACCACTATGATCACTCATCAGTACAAATTGTCTGCCCAGAAGATAGTGCCTCCACATCTCCAATGCATGAATAATCACTTCCAAGTCAAGATCACATGTCAGATAGTTCTTCTCGTACTCACTTAGTTTATGTGACTCATAACATACCACGTGTCTTTCCTGCATAAGGACTCCACAAAACCCTCTCTTGCAAGAATTTTTATATACCACAAAATCTTTGTCTAGATCTGTGATCTTTAACACTTTAGCATGTGTCAACAACTACTTTAACTGGTCATAATTGGTCGCACATTCATCTGACCATTCAAAATTATTACCTTTCCTTTGTAACGATGTAATAGGATAAGAAATCTGTGAGAAGTTCCTGACGAACCTCCTGTAATAACCTGCTAAACCCATGAAGGACCTTACCTCATCCACATTCCTAGGAGTTTCCCACTCTGTGATAGCCCTTATCTTTTCTGGATCTACTACTATTCCTTCCTTGGAAACAACAGGTCCCAAGTAGTGTACCTCTGTCTAAAAGAAACTGCATTTGTTGAACTTAGCATGCAATTGATGCTCTCTCAACAATCTCAATATTTTTTCTAAGTGTTTGACATCCTCTTATTCATTTTTAGAATATACCAATATATCATCAATGAATACAATAACAAACATGTCCAGATAAGGACATAACACATTATTCATTAAGCACATAAAGGTAGTTGGATCATTAGCCAAACCAAATGGAACCACAACAAACTCATAATGTTTGTACCTGGTCCTGAAAGTTGTCTTGTCATTTTCATCTTCTTTAATGTGTACCTGATGATATCTCAATCTCAAATAAATCTTCGAGAACATTGTTCCTCCCTTCAATTGATCGAACAAATCATCAACCCTTGGCAATGGATACCTATTCTTGATGGTCACCTTGTTAAACTTTCTATAATCAATGCATAACTTGAGGGTACCATCCTTCTTCTTCACAAACAATACAGGTGCCACCCATGGTGATACACTTGCCCTAATGTATCCCTTGTCCAATATTTCCTTCAATTGCAACTTCAACTCTACCAATATGGTGTGCTCACCCTGTAAGGTGCTTTAGATGTTGAAGATGACCCTGGCACCAACTCAATGGAAAATTATACTTCCCTGTGAGGTGGAAACTCTGAAATCTCTGCGGGAAATACATATTGAAACTTTTGTAGAACTGGGTACCTTCTCAAAACATCTGCATCCTCAACTTTGTTAAATGTGCACTACAAATAACACACACCCTTTCTTGCAATTACACTTGGCATGCATAGTTGTAACCATTCTAACTGATGTTTCTTTATTCTTACCCCATGAGACTCTTTGTTCCCCACTGTCATCCAAACACTCAATAGCATTGTCATAACAATCCACCTTGGTCCTATGAAGATACAACCAGTCCATACCCAAAAGCATGATATGTGATCCCAACGAAAATACATTCAGATGTGCTGAGATAGGCATACCATTCAAGTCAAATGCACAAACTATGACCCAATGATGAACTCTCTTCTTGGTACTTATAGCCAACTGCACTAACAAGGATTTTTAATGCACTTCCTTATTCAAACCACACTTATCCACCAGGCCAAGATTAACATAACTATAATTAGATCCAGGTTCAATCAAAATAGAATCAACTTGATCACAAAGCTTACCGTCCATCTCGATAATAGATGCTTGGTGATCTGTGTGCCTGTTATCTAGTGTTGCATAGATCCTGGGAATAATTTGTCCAACATCTCCCATTTTTTGTTCCTCCTACACATTATAGATCTATAATCTACCACCCTGATGTTGTGGACAATCCCTCCTACGGTGATCTCCTCCACAAGTCCAACATTGCACGGGCTCCCTATTTTCACTCTTAATCTACTCCTCAAACTGAAGTCCCTGACCTCTACCAGATGTATTGAACTTCTTATGTGGTGCAACATTACCTTTTCTTTCTCACTTTTTATCCCATTTTCCTTTGTTCTTATCATTACATTTTCAGTCCTACTTTCTCTTAGATTTGTGCTTTGATTTCTCATAACAATGCTTTAGTTTCCAGATGGCCTCTGTTGATCAGTGGTTGTCATTGATGTCAACCCAAGCAGCACCAAGGGCTAACCCAATATTGCATGGGAATTTTGAATTCTGGTTCAATAATTATTTTTATGGTTTCTACTTGTCGAGATGTTTCCGTTGATATATGGCACACCATGTAATTCTTCACGGTTTGAGAAATATTCATGTTTTTATTTTGTACCCCAGTTAGTGGGCTAAAACCCCATGGGGTTGGGGCATGGGTCACTGAAAATTCATAATTAATATTTTTTGTGCTCCTAAAATCCCTCCCAAGTTCACTTGTTGAAGCCCCTCTCAACTTAAGCATTCATATAAATTGTGATCTTCATTTCCTCCTTATGGAAGGGATTCAGCCATCTGAAACAAGTCATCTTGGAATTTTCGCTCTAACTATTTTTCTATGAAGGTTCAGAAATTGAAATTTTTATGAGGAGAAGCCGAAATCCTGAGGAAGCTGCAGTAAAAATTTTAGATCAAGGTGCGCAATATTTTTGGAGATATGATCTGTGGAAGTCAGGATTTTTGCAGGCTCCTGAAATTCATCTCAAAGAAGTGACCTTGGTAAAATTGACATAACTCTCTCTCTGAGTATCAAATTGGAATTCCGTAAAAATTGGTAGATAGTGCACAGTATTTACTTTTATCTCTATAAATTTTAGAGACAAATGAAGAAACAGTGACACGTGGCATACCGTACAAGTGCGCTCTGTTGAAACAATCCATAATTAGGGCATTGTGAGAGATTGGGAATAAATATTTATTGAAGAATCCAAATTGGATCAGACCTGTGGCATTGGAAAGAAGACTCAGAGGACTACTAAAGGACCGAAAATCATATATTGAGGATATGAAATAATAAAGATACACCAAATTCAATATCGAGCTCGTAGAAGGCAAGAAAAATCTAGATCATGTGTTGTCAAGGGTTGCAAAGGACCAGAATTTCTACGGCAGCAAAGCAAAGCAAGGTGTAGCAGAGGGTAGCATGACAAGAGAAGCAACCAAGGTGCATAACAGTAGCAAGAAGTTCATCATATGAAGTCTTCAAGTGGGCAGCACTGCATACAATCATTGTAAAGGTATCATTGTACTTAGTCATTGTAAATACATTATTGTACAAATTGTACTAGTATCTATCTGCCAAGGGTTGAAGAGGTAGTGTTGGGAGGTCTAGGATTATCATTAGGTGGTTGTGTCAAATTTGGGGTTATGGTCTAGTATATCTTCTTCTTCTACATCATTCTATATCATTGTAAAGTGGACCATTTTCCCTGGTACGAAAGTCCATTCTTCTTTTATTCTTCTATAGGGTGGTAGGGTGGTGCTAGGGTGAGTTGTAGCTCATTGGGTGTTGGGGCATCTGTTCAGTTCACTACTGAAGAATTTCAGGCATTGGAGCGTCCATCCAGTGGGAGCTGGTGAAGAATGCTTTTCTAGATTCTAGGAAGTTGGAGCTTTATTTTCAATTGGAGTTGAATATTAAGGAATTATTAGAAAAGCATTAGGTGGTTTTTGCCCTGGAGTGGGTTTCCACCTTAAAAAATGTGTGCGTTTGTGTTCCTCTTGTTTGCTGCTATCATTGTACAAACACTAATAATAATTCAAGATTAACTAATGCTCTAATTGAAAGGAATACTGATTCACCCCCCCTCTCAGATTTCCAACACTTGTGGGATTAGTTTGTTCTGACCGGACTGCCAATGCCTGAAGGAGGTCCTGGAGCATACCAAGAATGTGCATTCCCTATTCAGTCAGGTACATCAGTGCACTTTGGGTGTGGCAAATAATGGAGTTCTATTCTGAAGTGAAGTCAATAAGCATGACACTGCCTCAAAATGATTTATAATGACCTGGGTATAACAAGAAGAATTTGTGAAATGATGCAAAAGAAACGAACATTAAATATTATTATCGCTGGACTTATTGAATCTGCTTATCATAAGGTGTTGGGTTGTAAAACCACCAAAAATGTATGGGACAAGCTTGAGAATATATATGCAGGTGACTCAAATGTCAAAGAAGCAAAGCGTCAAATCTATAGAGAAAAATTTGAGCAACTCAGAATGAAAGAAGATTGCAACATTGCTGCATACTTCCAATACGTTGATGAAATAACCAATACTTTGGAAGGATTGGGAGAGCCAGTTGATGAGAAGACTATTATACAGAAGATTCTTAGAACGTTACCAGGGAGATTCAACCTGAAGGTATCGGTCTTAGAATATAGTGCAAATATGGACAAACTGTTAGTGCAAGTTAAAATACCCATGGAGCTCTTCATACATATGAAATGAGACTTGATGAAGAAAGTGTTGCATTAAAATCTAGAAACTGCGTGCATTGCATCTAAGCAAACCAATAAGGACAAACAACCTTCAATTGAAATGACATGCACCTGCAAGTGTGAAGAAAAGGGAGATGATGGAGAAGGTCTTTCGGATAAAGAATCTGCTTACTTTACAAGAAAACTAAAACCTGGCAAGGGAAAATTCGAAGGTAAACTTCCATTGATATGTTTTGGTTGTGGTGAGGTTAGGCATTTCGTAGCAAAATTTCTGAACAAAAGTGATGGCAACTCAAAAGAAAGGAAAGGCTTTAAGAAATTCAACAAGCAAGGCAAAAATAAAGGATCCAAAAGGAACTTTCTATCTAAAGAAGATAGCTCATCATCCGATGAAGAAAGTGATAGCAAAGAAGAAGCCAATGAGAAAGTATTGTTTATGGCCAAGCACAATAAACAAGAAGTATCAAACAATGAAGAAGAAGGGTTGACCATAGAATAATTTTATGAGGAGGAAATCAAGCTTATAAAAGAGCTCAATGCTGAGAAGATCCGTTCCAACACTCTTGAAGAACAAGTTCAAGGTCTCAAAATTGAGGTTGAAGAACACAAATGTATTGAAGAGTCACTTCAAAAGAAGTTGGAAGAAAGCAACCAAGAAAGGGAAGCATTAGAAGTCGAAGTAGTCTCATTGCGTAAGGAAGTGACGAAGGGAAAAACTATCCAAAACTATGCCAACAACTCAAGGGCATTGGAAGAACTCATCAACAATCAACAGTCTTACAACAATAGAACTAGCCTCGGTTACAAAGAAGAAGTAGGACCTTCTACAACAAAATACAATGAACCTATGAGATTTGACATACATGAAGACTTCATTGGACAAGATTCGCAAGCACATCCTTGGAAGACGATTCCTCGACGAAGATTTTCATCCAGGTACCAACATATTTTTCATGGATATTGTTATTCATGTGGAAAATTTGGTCATAAAGCTGTAGAATGTCGCACGTACCCTAGGAACCAATACAATTCCAAGAGATTCTTCAAATATGAACCTCCTAGGGCTCAACGAAACATCAATAGATTTGAACATTTAAGAAATAATATGGAATGTTACAAATGTCAGAACTTTGGACACATAGCCAGAGACTGCAGACTTGAAAATCCTCCAGAAGAATCTTCGAAGCCATAGAATGAATGAACATGGAAGAAGAAGAAGATTGATAATTGTGCTCTCGCTCTCAAGGCTCAAAAAAATAAAGATGTGTGGTATTTTGACAGCGCTTTCTCAACACATATGACTGGAGATAGAAATAAATTTGTATCTCTGAAAGAGAAGAAGGATGGAACCATATCCTTTGGAAATGGTGGATCTTCAAATGTTATAGGATCAGGTACCATCACTCTCGGAAGCAAATATGTTATAGCCAAGAATGTTCTATTGGTCGAAAACATGAATCACAATCTGCTCAGTGTTGGACAAATGTGTGATCAAGGACACACAATGCTATTCAACTCCACAAAATGTGAAATCAGGAAAGGCAGGTATGGTAAAATTGTGTCTACAGCAAGTCAAGCTCCAAACGACATATATGTTCTGGATGAAGCAACTAAAGCATGTCTACTAGCTAAAGAAGATGAAAGTTGGAAATGGCACAAATGAATGGGTCACATAAACTTTGACAATCTTGTCAGGATAAGCAAAAAGGAAGCAGTACAAGAAATGCTGAAAATCTCAAAACCTTCCAACACACTATATGAGGCATGTCGGCATGGCAAGTAGACAAAAGTCCAATTTAAAACAAAATAACACTTTTCATCACATCCATTGGAATCGATACATACTGATCTATGTGGTCCTATGAGAATAAAAGGCTTAGACGGAGAGTTATATTTCATGTTAATGATAGATGACTATACCAGGATGAAAGCTGTCAGTTTCCTAAAGAAAAAATCTGATGCATTTGAGTGCCTTAAGATCTACAAGGACTTGGTTTAAAATGAAACTGCTTTGAAAATAAAGTGTTTAAGATCAGATAATGGTGGAGAATTCACTTCCAAATTATTTCAGCAATACTGTGATGAAAATGGAATAAAAAGGCAATTTTCAACAGCATGAACACCTCAGCAAAATGGAGTTGCTGAAAGAAAGAATAGAACTGTACAGGAAATGGATAGAACAATGTTGAAGGACTCAAAATTGGATGAAAAATTCTAGGTTCAAGCAATTGATACGGCAGTCTTCATTATCAACCGAAGTCTTCTTAGAAATAATTGCAACAAGACTCCATATGAATTATGGAAAGGAAAACCAGCTAATGTAAAATATTTCAGAATATTTGGAAGAAAATTTTATATCAAAAGAGAAGATCAAAATTTGGGTAAGTTTGAATCACGTGTTGATGAAGGTATCTTTGTTGGTTACTCATGCAAAAGAAATGCCTATAAATGCTATAATCTAAGACGAAAACAGATAGTGGAGAGCATAAATGTTACATTTGACGAAGATGGTGCTCTAGCGAGTAGTGATGAGGATCTAGAATCCTTGAAACTTGAGACAGAGGTTGAAAAATACACAAATAAAACTGTAGAACAAGAAGCAACTATCAACAAGGAAGAATTAAACAATGATCATCAAGATATACCAGAAAAACAACAAGAAGCTCCTCCAAGGAGAACAAAAGAGTGGATTCAAAAGAACCATCCATCAAATCAAATCATTGGTGACATAAATGAAGGTCAACAGCTTCGTTCATCACAACAAGCTCACGATGCTTTTCTAGCAACCTTTGAGCCTAGTATTTTTGAGGAAGCCAGCCAGAATGAACATTGGGTAGCAGCTATGAATGAAGAATTGGATCAAATTGAGAAGAATAACACCTGGGAATTAGTTCCACGACCAAAAGATAAAAATTTCATTGGGACTAAATGGGTGTTTATGAACAAATTGAATGAAGATGGGCAGGTTACCAGAAACAAAGCAAGATTGGTTTGCAAAGGCTATACACAAGTGGAAGGAATTGATTTCGAAGAAACATTTGCACCAATTTCCAGAATGGAAGCCATCTGAATGTTTCTCACCTATGCATGTTCAAGAAAAATCAAAGTCTACCAAATGAATGTCAAGTCAGCATTTCTGAATGGAGAATTAGAAGAAGAAGTTTACATCGAACAACCTGAAGGTTTTCTACTATCACAAAAAGAATACTATGTTTGCAGGTTAAAGAAGGCTCTATATGGTCTCAAGAAGGCTCCTAGAGCATGGTATTCTCATCTTGATGGATATCTACATCAACAAGGGTTCAAGAAAGGTATTGTTGATAGCAATATTTATGTACAAATAGATAAAGATAATTTAACAATATTTGAGGTATATGTGGATGATATAATATTTGGTAGCAATGATGATCGACTAAGTAAGAAATTTTCTACACAGATGCAAAGTGAGTTTGAGATGTCTTTACTTGGTGAGCTGTCATTCTTCTTAGGGCTTCAAATATCTCAACAAGAGAAAGGAATATTTATATGTCAATCCAAGTACATCAAGGAAATGCTCAAGAAATTCAAAATGGAAGATTGCAAACCCATCCTTACTCCAATGGTAACAGGTTACAAATTGAGCATGGACGAATCATCTAAGGATGTGGATCAGAGGTTGTACAGATCTATGATTGGTAGTCTTCTATATGTAACAGCCTCTCGGCCAGATGTTATGCAAGAAGTTGGACAAGTAGCAAGATTTCAAGTAGCACCAAAAGAATCACATATTATTGCCATCAAAAGAATTCTTCGATATCTAAAGGGCACAGAAGAATATGGGTTGTGGTATCCCAAGGGTAACAATCTCATTATTCAAGACTTTACAGATGCAGATTGGGCAGGAAGCATTGATGATTGTAAGAGTACTAGTGGGGCAGCATTCTATCTAGGTGGTTGTCTCATATCATGATTGAGAAAAAAACAAACTTCAATCTCGTTATCTAGAGCGGAATCAGAATACATTGCAGTAGCATCATGTTGTACTCAAGTCCTTTGGATGAAACAAACTTTGCAAGATCTTCAAGTACAATTCAGTGAGCCTATTCCCATATTCTGTGACAACAATAGTGCCATCAGCATCTCCAAGAATCCTGTCATGCATTCAAAAACAAAACACATTTCGATCAAATATCATTTTGTTAGAGAACAAGTCGCTGAAAATAACATCAAACTTGAGTATGTTTGTACAAAAGAACAAATTGCTGATATCTTCACTAAACCTTTACCTCGTGAATCATTTGAATATCTTCATCAAAATCTTGGGATACTCCCAAGTTCTCATTAGATTACAGGTCTGCAGGACAGTTGTGTGTCAGGGGGAGTGGAAGTGTGTACAGGTTTGCAGGACGGTTGTGTGTCAGCGAGAGTGGAAGTGTGTACAGGTCCGCAAGATGGTTGTGTTTCAGGGGGAGTTACCCTTTTCCATTGATGTCAAAGGGGGAGAGAATTTTTTAGGAAGAGGTGTCATGATCGCAGGGGGAGTACTTGTTTTTCCATCAATGCCAAAGGGGGAGATTGTTGATCAGCGGTTGTCATTGATGTCAACCCAAGTAGCACTAGGGGATAACCCAATATTGCATGGGAATTTTTACCTACCAAATTAATATATTCTGGGTCAATAATGCTTTTTATGGTTTCTAATTTTTGAGATGTTTCCGTTGATATATGGCACGCCATGTAATTCTTCACAGTTTGAGAGATATTCATGTTTGAAGTTTGTACCCCAGTTAGTGGGTTAAAACCCCATGGGGTTGGGGCATGGGTCATTGAAAATTCATAATAAATATTTTTTATGCTCCTAAAATCCCTCCCACATTCACTTGTTGGAGCCCCTCTCAACTTAAGCATTCATATAAATTGTAATCTTCATTTCCTCCTTATGGAAGGGATTCGGCCATCTGAAACATGTTATCTTGGAATTTTCACTCTAACTATTTTTCTAGGAAGGTTCAGAAATTATAATTTTTATGAGGCGAAGCCGAAATCCCAAGGAAGTTGCAGTAAAAATTTCAGATCAAGGTTTTTGGAGATATGATCTGTGGAAGTCAGGGTTTTTGCAGGCTCCTGAAATTCATCTCAAAGAAGTGACCTTGGTAAAATCATCATAACTCTCTCTCTCTGAGTATCGGATCAGAATTCCATAAAAAGTGGCAGATATTGCACAATCTGTACTTTTCTCTCTATCAATTTTAGAGTCAAATGAAAAAACAGTGACACGTGGCACGTCGTAAAAGTGCACTCTACTGAAACAATCGATAATTGGGGAATTGTGAGAGATTGGGCATAAATATTTCTTGAAGAATCCAAATTGGGTCAGACCTGTGGCATTGGAAAGAAGACTTAGAGGACTACTATAGGACTGAAAATCAGATATTGAGGATCTGAAATAACAGAGATACACCAGATTCAATATCGAGCTCCTAGAAGGCAAGAAAAAGCTAGATCATGTGTTGTCAAGGGTTGCAAAGGACTAGACTTTCTACGGCAGCAAAGCAAAGAAATGTGCAGTAGAGGGTAGCATGACAAGAGCAGAAACCAAGGTGCATAACAGCAGCAAGAAGTTCATCATATGAAGTCTTCAAGTGGGCAGCACTGCATACAATCATTGTAAAGGTATCATTGTTCTTAGTCATTGTAAATACATTATTGTACAAATTGTACTAGTGTCTATCTGCCAAGGGTTGAAGAGGCAATGTTGGGAGGTCTATGATCATCATTAGGTGGTTGTGTCAAAGTTGGGGTTATGGTCTAGTATATCTTCTTCTTCTACATCATTCTATATCATTGTAAAGTGGACCATTTTCCCTGGTACGGGAGTCCATTCTTCTTTTATTCTTCTATAGGGTGCTAGGGTGGTGCTAGGGTGAGTTGTAGCTCATTGGGTGTTGGGGCATCCGTTCAGTTGACTAATAAATAATCTCGGGCATTGGAGCGTCCATCCAGTGGGAGATGGAGAAGAATGCTTTTCTAGATTCTAGGAAGTTGGAGCTTTATTTTCAATTGGAGTTGAATATTAAAGAATTATTAGAAAAGCATTAGGTGGTTTTTTTCCCAGAGTAGGTTTCCACCTTAAAAACTGTGTGCATTTTTGTTCCTCTTGTTTTCTTCTATCATTGTACAAACACTGATAATAATTGAAGATTAACTAATGCTCTAATTGAAAGGAATACTGATTCACCCCCCCCTCTCAGTGTTTCCAACAGGCCTCCTCCAATGATCTAGGCTCATAAAACTCAATCCTATCTTTGAATGCTACCGGAAACACATTAATGAATCATTGAATCTTGGCCTTCTCCTCCTCAAGGTAAGGCACATACCTCAACAACTCCAGAAATATTCTAGTATACTCCTCATCGATCATAGATCCCATCTTTAGTTCATAAAATTCCTTTTCCCTATCATCATAGGATCTCTTCGATAGATAATTTTTCCGCAATATTCTCTCGAATTCGCTCTAAGTCAACTCCTCCTCATAAATATCCCTAACATTCTTCACATCTTCCCACCAAATATCCACTTTACCTTTGAGGTTGGATGTAGATATTCTACCTTTCATTTTTTATGAGTAATCATGCAACCTGAAGAACTTCATCATACCAAGAAACCATGATTTTTCATCTTGTAATTTCTTCATTTCCCCATAAAATTTAGGTGACTTTGATTTCTTAAACTCGTCCAAAAAATATCCCATTTTTCTCCTCCTATAAGGAAGATAATGATGATGATAATGATGCATGTCAGAATGAGAACTTGAATAGTACCTGTGTATGTCACCTCTCCTATTCAGAGTGTCCAAGAACCTGCCATCTCTGATCGTATCATCTCTATCCAACCTATGACCACCATGCAACCTACTGCCATATTCCCCATTAGTCCCATCCTCTTATCCATAGATGATCTGAAGTGGCCCCTATCGTTGTAACTCTGACAAAATTTGAAGGATTGTTGCATTAACTTCTCCTTGTTTTTCCTGTGCCTATGTGATTTTGTTATTATCTTCTTTACAAATCTGTATTTCCTCCATCAAGCTTATCAATGTTCCTTCTAAGTCAGAATAATTCCCAACACCATGTTTCTCTTCTGATTCATTGGGAGAATATATGTAGTCTACCATCTTGCTAGTCATCTTTTATTTCTTCGTGCAAGGTATCTCATGTCAGCTAAACCAAATCACAATAAACCAATGTACCTTAGCATAATTCAGGGAGGATATCTCATCTATAAGATTAACCAATCAGCGTAATACATGTATAGACATAATCATAACAACATATAGACATATAACATATAGGTAAATCAACTCATAAGTGCTATTCTAGCTAGAGTCCTGTCATCGGTGCATGACCATATCAACTACACATACCACGACCTTATGCATGACAACAAAAACCATACCATTGTACACTTGAAAAAACATAAGAACTTGACATGTATAAACAACACATAACTAGTCATACACTCACGATGACACATTTCACAACAACACCATCATCCCCCCATGGCGACATCACTACAACCATCGCCAACACCATGCGGATGCAACAAGTACATAAAAAACAAGCATGAGAAACACATATGCAACCAACATAAAGGCATGAACAAAACACCTCCCATCTATTCCGAGGGGTGAACCATGCTTTGGTACCACTACCACTCTATAACACCCTCCTCCCACATTTACCCAAGTAACCGGTCAACTGCAATAAACATGTGAGGAAGAGTTACTATGATTTTATTCAAACTCCTAGGTCACCTTAAGGAAGTGGAACTTACACCGTGCTACCACACAGACTTTCTGCACATGCTACAAGACACCCAGGAGCCACTCCAACCTCCCAGGAGGTCATCCCCTACAACAAAATAACATTTTTCTACATCAATCCCCTATTTGTTCCCTTGACATGGGAAAGAGTGTGACTGGGACCCTCCTCACACACACAACATGGGTATGCATGCGGATGGGGAATTTTCCCAGTAGTTTTGAGCTTGTGACCCTGATTTTTGTGCCATTTTTCAGGCCCAGTGCCCAGGTCACTGCCCAAAATCTCATTACACTCTCATAATTGAAAGATAACAATGAAATAACAATGTAAAAGGGAACAGTTGAACAATTACTTGGCTGGACCCCTAATATCCATGACAGGAATTTCGTCAAACATATCACAAATATGTAGTCTACATGTTTAAACTAAATATTTGAGCATAGGGATCTCATACTTATCTGAGAATCACTAAGAAGCATTGTTGCATCATCTCATTAACTGCATTATCATATATTTGGGCATAGATACATTGTTAATTTATTTACAACTCAAAACATGATGAGAGCGATACATCATCTTCACCATAAAACACATTCATAACCAACATATAAACAAAAAAATGAAAAGCACATAACAACCATATAAGCCAAATAATAACAAGCACATTTACCCATAAATACAAGAGGAAATATATATTATTTCCATAATAAAAAAGCAACCAAGTCTTGGACTTCCACGTTCCACTTGGCCATAGACATTGCATAGCCAAATCCCTCCTCGGTCAGTCACCCCTATTGTCATGAATGTCACCCCTTGGACTTCCAAGCATGAATGTGGGATCTCATAAAAATCATCAATCAAAACCAAACTAGGGGTTCCAAATTCCAAACCACCTCAACTCAAAACCAATGATTCCACCTCATGGTCAAAAATCACAACCATCACTATATTTATCTCCACCCAAGATGCCCATGGCTTCAGATCGTTTGTTCCAACCAATGCTCTAGGACTATTAAATCAACCCAAAACCAATGCTAGGCTCCAGAGTGTTTGGACAACCAAGGCTCCAGGACTAGTAACTCAACCCACCAAGAGCTCAAGAGCATTTTTTCAACCAAGGTTCCAAGAACTAATAACTCAACCCACAACTAAAGGAACATGAGAATCAACCAGAAAATAATCAATGAAATGAACCCAAAATACCATGGTTAGCTAGGAAATGGAAATACTATGAAATTCCACTCTCAATCCAGGCAATCCTCCATGCCAATGACATATCATAACCAAGAAACCACATGCATATATCATGCATGCCAAAACTAGTGAGAAAATCATACATGAAACTCGGTAGCTACAAACAAAATCTAATGTAGTTGCTGATCTTGATGTCCCCTTGCACTTTTTGTCTCTTCCTTTGCCTTCTTACTCCAAAACTCCAAGTATTCCACACTCTCCAAGAGTGCTCCAATAAAACTCTAAGTGTCCAAGAGTATGAGAGAGAGAGAGAATAGAATGAGATCTCCAAAATTTCACTTAACAAAAGCCATGAATTGATCCTCATAAGACTTTTTATCAATGAGGCCTCTATTTTCGTCATTTTCCATTATTTTCCTTAATTTTCCTCCTCACATGCTACATGTGACCTTTCACCTCCCTTTTATCCTATTTTACATTATTTTCATAAATAAATTCTAATAAATTCCACTTTGCCTTTCCAAAACCTTAGCCATTGTCTTTTCCAATTTCCATAGCCATAATAAACCATGTGAACACTCGCACTAGGATGTTTTTCCCAAAATTCATATTATAATACATGTCCCATGAACTTGGTTATTATTTTCCCTTTATTAACTTTTATTGCATGGAATTTTCACCTGGGTTGTTACAAATATCCCTCGAAAACGTTGGGAAACAAAATTGATTGAACAATACACGAGTTGGAGTGCTGAGAGGATGTATAGATATTGAGAGAAAATTTAAAAGTTATGGCTGAGGAGAATATCAGAGCTCAACCAAGGTTTATGCAGACAATTCGTGCATCCCTGATGTGAGCAGATAATACGAGCTAGAGTGAATAATGAAAATGAGTTCTCATCTTGTGCATCACTAGAGGTAGATACGTTGTGAAATTACATTTCTGGAGATTTTTCTTAACCCAGAAACTGAATGAAATTGAGAAACAAAAGATAGAATAAGAAATTATTTGAGCACAATAACTCTGAGGAATCAACAAATAAGTTTCATTGTTACACCATTGACACCTCTGAAGGTCGCTATGCACAATATTACTGATGTGTCTCAGCTGGTGGGCGAATATGGTTGTATCTCTGGAAACCCTATTTCATCCAACCGATTTGGTTTTAATCCTTTGAGAAAATCCCTCACTCATGCTCTAGAATCTAGCTCAGGGGTAATTGGACTGCAAGAAAGACCATAGTGCAACCTAGTCCAAGGTTGGGTGGAGAGTCATTGTCTTAGACTTAGTTTCCCAATTTATATTCCCATATAAGTATTTATTCTTTTTTTTGTGACATATTCCATGAAATTTTGGTTAAGTTTAATGGTCTAATGTTTTGTTTATTAAATGTTTAAGCATGGCCTTCCTTACATGGCGAGGATGGTAGATAATTGTTAGTTCCCAGGTTGTTGTTGAGAGTATAAATAATGTCGTCAAGATGTGATGTATAGTATTCTCAGTGAATTCTTGATATAGTTGACAATTGCAGTAAATCTTCATGTTGCATTAGTGAGTGAAATACTTGATTAAATAAACATTTTTTATGTATAAAAGGGATACTAAAGCTCTAGTTTTTGTATTTGATTGATTCTATCCTATTTCCATAATGGAAATAATGAGTGGAAATATATTCCAACAAGATTTCACTTGATATTTTAACAATATGTCCTTGAATATGTGATATGCTCTCCTTACTCTACAAGAAACTCCCTTGTCTCTAATTAAAATTTTCATGAAGTGCAACCTTTTTTTCTTATAATAGTGATAGAATTTTATGACACTGCCCATGAGAAACTTAAATACTACTGGGTATTGTATAACCAATGTATAATGAATGACTTGAAAAAATGAACTATTCTAATGATTGGTCGCCTTTAGTACAAGTTGTTGGCCTTAGTGGTGCTTTGGAATGGACTAACTATAGTAATGGGTATCTAGATATATACCCTCATTCAATAAAATAAAAATTATGACAGGTTCTTGAGTAATAAGCCTGGAAGAATTCATAGTTGAGACTAGGTGAAGGATATGAGGATAGCATTTATGGAAGACCCGTGTTCATTTTGTGACAACATTACTATGTTGTCTCAAGAAATGTGTGTGTGTAGAGAGATATATATATATATGTTTATATACACTTCTTGAGACAACATAGTAATGTTGTCACAAAAGGAACTATATAACTATAACTATATGGGATCCTATAGGATTACCATTAGGAAATTCCACATATAAATTATCTCTCAATGCAAGATTAGTCAGTTGACTGGAGGAGACCGTTGCAAGTGCAAGGATTCCCTCTAATTTTCCCAACTTGATATTTATGGGGTTTTATATCTATCCTGATGTGCTTAGGGACCAAGGCTTTAAAATTTGAGTGAGTGTTAATGTAAGTGAGCCAACTGAGCATTTTGTGGTATGAAAATGCCATAACCTTGAGGCACGTAGTTTTAGCATGGAGCAAAAGTCCTTCACAACTATAGGCTTTCAGCCTATATTTTTTAGGTCAATGATTGAGAAGTGGGTATACATTAGTTTTCAGGTTTCTAAGAACTCCTTATGGATGTTGTGGAGAGTATTCCACACCATGTAAGCTAAAAAAAGGGGGGTTCACTTGGAGATTCCACATCAATTATAGGACAACCTAAAATCTCGAATGCATTCCACAAGTTGAAGGTAAGAAAGAAGCAAGAAGTTAATAAGCATGATATAAAAATAAATATGCATGGTAAAACCCTTCCATAATAGTATGAATATCTACTTGTATGCATATACTTAGATTTAGGCATTGTCAAGGGGTTGGAGTTTGACTTCGCACCAAATATTGAGAATCATTTAGTGTAAGTGTGAATTATTAATTGGTGTAGAACCTTTCTTTCTACAACATCATCCTTGTTCACATTCCAAAACATGTGACCAAGGAGGAAGGACTTCGGACCTAACAGACCATAGTGCCATACACAAGAATTGTGACACGAATCATAGACCGACGGAACCTTGGGAGTGGGGGATTAAATTTCCACAAACCCTTTCATTGAGTGAAAACGATACATGCACATATGACCTGGTACTGGAGCACATCAAGAGAATATCAATATATACCACATAGGTCTAGTTTCCAATGGACAATGGGGATCCAATGCGAACCCCCCTCCTTTCCATACAACGACAGAGTAGGGCCCCTACATACTGTCAATTCGTTGGGGTGATTATTATCAAGTCATTCACACTATATGTATAGATATATCTATTCCCACGCAGGGATGGATAGCTAGGACTTTATAATATATTTATGCATCCACGAACATCACGTTGAGTGGTGGAAGGTCGTGGGCCTACGAATAGGGAATATTATAACCTATAATATTATGCATGGGTTAGGCTTGTACGTTAAATAATGTCCATATATAAGCCTAATTTTGAATATAGGTTATGGAGGATTAAACTCATATAATTAATATATGACCCATACATCAATGAATTATGTAACACGATTACATGGAACAAGGGGAAAGTGGCACACGCCACTTAACGTGTCCTAGAGTGATGTGGCATTAAGGTGGTATGCCATGTGGCACCACATGGATGCCACACGACATGACATAGGGGAAAATTTAGACCAACATGACATTTGGTTCTGAAACCAAAATAGAATAATTTTTTAAATCACTAGAATCATCTTGATGAGACGATTGCAACGATGTAACCCATCGCTAGATTTGACAAGTTAATAAGAACAAAGGATATATATATATATATATATATATATATACCCCATTCTCATGACTACACATTGAGAGTCAGGTTAGCATAGTAACCACCTTGTTTATGGGGTTGAATAAGGGGGTGTTTTAGAAGAGGTCCCGACACCCAATACCCAACCTCCTGATTGCTTGAAGGTCGATACGCCATAGGCATGTAATGAGGATTTCTCCATCCACTGATGGACATATCATGATCCATAAACATTGGGGGGTGTGTGCAAGGATTATGTAATGGGTTTCCTAACATAAAGAGCTCGATCTCATGAGAACTGAAAAAAAAATATATATCCCAATACTCCATAGGAATTTAATAAAATCTTCTCCATCAACTGACAAATGTTTACTAGGGTTCATCAGTATTAGGGACCTGGTCAAGGCTACAACATGGTTGATACTCTAATGCTCCAACATCCCAATAATTCAATACACCAATACTCTGAAGGTTGGTCACATAAAGCGTGATAGTTAATTCTTGATAAAAAATTGTGGAATGATAGACTGATATCCATTAAATGAGAGATGTATTTGGATTTTTTAATATCAAAGGTTCAGGGTATAAGATCATTCAATGTATTCTTGACACCTGACTCCCAATATCTCGAAAACCCAATACTCTACCTCTAAAATTAAGTGTCTTACAACTAATCACTTGGTCACAATCCCTTATAATACCATATGAACATGAGTAGTGGCTAAAGCCTCAAATATATAAACTTCTACAACTTATGATAGGAAATTACCGAGTAGCCTTAAATATATTGGAGCTGGGATCCCCGCGAAGTAAGAAAGCAAGGAAAGACCCTACAGATCAAGGAGCAGAGCGCACAACGCATAGTATATTTTGGGTCATAGAGGCTTTCGGGTGGGTCAAAGCCCCTTATTATGTAATAGGATGGGATATTTTGTGAACATTGGACTCCACCCATGGTTTTGGACCATGGTATTGTAAATTCCAAATCTATATAAGGAGTCTATATAGAAGTCATAAGAAGGCAAGTAGAAGTTGAATGATGCATTTAGATGTAAGATTTCTTTGAGTCAAAGTCTGTCTTTGGGTTATAGGAAAAGGATCCTGTAGCTGTGTGCGCGAAGACCTTAGGAAGTATGCAGTTGTGTGTGCATACCCTTGTAGCTGTGTGCGCAGTGTGGAAAGTGGATGCATGAGAAGGATATTGTTGTTACTGAAAGAAATATTGAGAAATATATAAGTTATATTGATGTGTTTTAATTTTACTTACTGTTTCAAAATATTTATGTTGAAAAAGGATTTTATCTATAACTGATTAGTGTAGTCCTATGCATTTTTATTTACTTTGTTTAATGAAAAAATAAGTAAGATTGAGAAGCCTGTGAGTAAGTTCAATGGATTTCTTGAACCTCGTTGTTATTACTGATAGATCTGGCCTGTGAAGATTTGTTAAAAAGGAAAAGCCCTAAATCCACAGTCAGTATCCCTTTGGATACAAAAACCTGGTTCTGACATCCCCCTATATTTCCTTGAGTGAGACTTCAGTTTGTGCACGGAGATCGTTGGAGAAAGGGTCGGTAATAGTGGGTTTTGTTGGACTTGGTAGTCACTTTGAACTTGGGGCCGGTAATAGTGGGTTTTGTTGGACTAGGCAGTCACTTTGAACTTGGGAGGACATTCAAAATTATGGCTGAGGATAATAGTAGAGCTCAACCAAGGTCTCTGTAGAAAATTTGTGCATCCCTAATGTGAGTAGAGAATACAAGCTAGAGTGAAAAATGACAAGGAGTTCTCATCTCATGCATCACTAGAGGGATATATGTTGTGGAATTACATTTCTGAATATTTTTATTAACCCAGAAACTGAATGATATCGAGAAACACAACATAAAAGAAGAAAGGATTTGAGCATAATAACTTAGAGGAAGCAAAAAATAATTTTCCTTGTTACACCATTGACACCTCTAAAGGTCCCTATGCAAAATCTGACTGATGTGTCTTAGCTGGTGGGCGAAGGTGTTTGTACCTCTGGAAACTCTATTTTAGCCAATGGATTTGGTTTTAATCCTTTCAGAAAATCCCTCACTCATGTTCTAGAATCTAGCTCAAAGGTGATTGGACTGTAAGAAATACCATAGTGAAACCTAGTCTAAGGTTGGGTGGAGAGTCGTAGGCTCAGACTAAGTTTCCCAACTTATACTCCCATATAAGTGTCTATCCTTTTTCTGGCATATGCCATGAGATTCTGGTTAATTTTAATGGTCTAATGCTTTTTTTATTGAATGTTTAAGCATGGCCTTCCTTACATGGTGAAGATGGCAGATAGTTGTTAGCTCCCAGGTTGTTGCTGAGAGCATAAAGAATTTCATGATGATTTCTCAGGTTACTAACTATCCTAAAGATCTGATGTATAGTATTCTCGATGAATGCTTGATATAGTTGATAATTGCAGTAAATATTTGTGTTTCATTATTGAGTGAAATACTTGATTAAATAGACATTGTTTATGTATAAAATGGATATTAAAGCTATAGTTTTTGTAGTTGATTGAGTCTCTCCTATGAAGGCATCCAAAATCAGTTTCCCCAACTTAGCATCTTCTCAAAAAGCTAAAATATTGTCAATGACCAAATCCACAATTTCACATAGATAAAATGAGATACTCTTACTCCTTTAGTACTACAATTTCAAAATTTCCACCTCAAATGCTTATAAATGAATACGCTAATGTCCTAAATCATCTCCAGAGTAAAAAATTTCCCTTAAGAAAAGAAGAGCCCTCAAGTATTCTTATCAAGATAGAGACATAGTCATTTTCATTACTATCCCAAAACTAGCTTGGGAAATGTTATTCAAATTACTAAATACATAAAGAGATGGGTCAAATAGTCAAATTAAATTTAATTCGACAATTTATTTTAATAAGTAAAACAAACCTTTAACATTAACAAAGCCCAAATCATTCCTTCTCTTACGAACCCATTTAGTCCAAGTGTTGAACATTCACTCTAATATTATTCGTAACATACCGAGTAGCCTTAAAGATGTTGGAGTTGGGATCCCCGCGAAGTAAGCAAGCATGGAAAGACCCTATTGATCAAGGAGAAGAGCGCACAACGCATAGTATATTTTGAGTCATATAGGCTTTGGGGTGGGTCAAAGCCCCTTATTATGTAATAGGATGGGATATTTTTTGAACTTTGGACTCCACCCATGGTTTTGGACCATGGTATTGTAAATGCCAAATATATATAAGGACTATATATAGAAGTCATAGGAAGGCAAGTAGAAGTTGAATGATGCATTTATATGTAAGATTTTTTTGAGTCAAATTCTATCTTTGGGTTAGAGGAAAAGGCTCTTGCAGCTGTGTGCGCGGAGACCTTAGGAAGTCTGCAGTTGTGGGCTGAAACCCTTGCAGCTATGTGCGCAGTGTAGAAATTGGATGTATGAGAAGGATATTGTTGTTAATGAAAGAAATATTGAGAAATATTGGAGTTATATTGATGTGTTTTAATTTTACTTACTGTTTCAAAATATTTATGCTGAAAAAGGATTTGATCTATAACTGAGTAGTGTAGTCCTATGTATTTTTATTTACTTTTTTTAATGAAAAAATAAGTAAGATTGAGCAGCCTGTGAGTAAGTTCAATGGATTTGTTGAAACTCATTGTTATTACTGATAGATCTAACCTATGAAGCTTTGTTAAGAAGGAAAATCCCTAAATCCACAATCCAGTATCCCTTTGGATGCAAAAACCTAGTTCTGACATCCCCCTATATTTCCTCGAGTGAGACTTCAGTTTGTGCACAGAGATCGTTGCCGAAAGGGCCGGTAATAGTTGGTTTTGTTGGACTTGGTAGTCACTTTGAACTTGGGTCTAACCCTCCACCTCCATCATCACTCGATCCCATTCTGTCCATCCACCTCCACCTCCACCTCCACCTCCACCTCCCCCATTCACCATGGCCCAACCCCCGAAGACGCTTGTGTTCAAGGGAACATATGACCCTGAATAGTTCTGGTTTGTGGTAGAAGCGATATTTATGATAAAAAAGGATTTGATCTATAACTGAGTAGTGTAGTCTTGTGTATGATTATTTACTTTTTTTAATGCAACAATAAGTAAGATAGAGTAGAATGTGAATAATTTCAACATATGTGTTGAACCTCAGTGTTATTACTGATATATCAGGCATGTGAAGCTCTGTTAAGAAGTAAAATCCCTAAATCCATAGTCCAGTGTCCCTTTGGATGCAGAAACCTGGTTCTATCATCCCCTTATATTGCCTCGGGTGAAACTTCAGTCTGGGCAAGCAGATCATTGCTGAAAGGGATGGTAATAGTGGGTTTTGTTGAACTGTGTAGTCACTTTGAACCTAGGTCTAGGCCCCATCAACTCAAAAAAAACCTATTTAAATATGTGGGGTATCCACAATGACATCCAAGGTCACCTTAAGAAATTGGGGTTGTCAAATTTATTCTTTCTTCAGCCACCACAAATATCATTTTTGAGACCACCATCACCTTTTTCTCATTGAAAGAGTTTCAATGATATAAATTTCATCCAATTCCAAGATTTGGACACAAAATTGTGCCCATTTCAAAATATGTCCACTAAGTGCCATGCCAACATACATACCATTTCCATGTTGTAGACACATGATAGTCCCTATTCCTACATGTCACCATTATACAATTCCATGTCATCCTGACATGTAGATGACATGTGGCACTTCCCATCCATGTGTCACCACCATATAAAGCCACATCAGAACCTACCACACCAACGTGTCGCAATGTATGCCACGTCAAAACTTTATTGAGTTCCAACAGTATCAGTAGGAAATTTTGATATAAAAGGTCTAAACCTACCGATACCCAACACTTGATACCCCGACTTGTTGACATTTGATTTTTCTAAGGCCCAAAAACCCGATCAGTCAATGACCAATGGTTGAAAGGATAATATACCATAGAAAATTGTTGGGAAAATTATTGTTAGTCAAAAAACATATCGGGTTTTCATAATACCAAGGTTGGTTTGAAATCCCACTCATCTTGATCACCTAACATCCCAAGACCTGATACCCAACCTCTTGATCACTCGAAGGTTGATACAACATATGCATTTGATAGGGATTTCTTCATCCATCAATGGGCATATCACAATTTATCAGTATTGATGGGTTTATGTGAGGGTTACTCGACAGAGCTCCCAACACTTGGGGCCAAATTTCCTAAAATCCCGATAACATGGCTCCTGATACTCCATAGACACATGACGCAAACTTCTCTATCAAGCGGTAGGTGTTTATCAAGATATTTTAGTACCATGAAGTTGGTTCAATTTTGTGACATGGTTAATATCGCAATGTCCCAACATTTCAATGAAGGCACACCAATTCTTCAAATTAAAGATAAAAAGTGTCATTATTTATTCAAAACCTACACATAAAATTTTTAAAACCTATACATAAAAAAATTATGGGTGGAAGGGGTGGAAAAACCTTTTGAAGAAAGTTGGATATTGTGAAACTGTTTAACGATAGTGAATCTAGACTCAAAATTAAATATTAATTACATCAAAGGTGTACTTTAATGAGACATATCTTCATGGACCTTCATCATCTATCGAAGGCCACTGCTAATTAGCCACACATTTTTTAAACTGACCAACCTTTCACTGCCAGCTACCCATTGTAGCAGATCGTCATTTCTTAAGGGTAGGGCATGGCTGGAGTTTGAATTATTGGATGAAAATTTTGATTCTGAAATCAGAGGCAAAGCATACCCGCACATATTTTTATATGCTTAGTTGTATATTCCATGTCTATTTGTGTAAGATACACCGAGTGATATTAACCAATGTTGAATCAGGTGAGGGTTGGCACTCAAAAAAATTTACAAGACTGCATAACATTTGTTGTGATGGGTCTAGAGGCTACTTGCAATCTGGGAAGTTAGTTCGGGTAGAACTTCGAAGGTGAAATCAATTACTTCATATGGAATTTTATCACAAGAAGAAATGAACCTACACTTCAAACAATATACCCTGAACCATATCAATTGTTTTGAGATAGTGTTATAGGCATTAATTATTTTTACTGCCACTATTTGTCCACCTTCATCTTCCACAACCAAGTAGGTTCCTAGTTTCACTGATTTTAACTAGATCTATATCCCATCCTTAGAAAACCAAAAAATTAAAATCTAATTAAGAATAAACAACTCAATCTGTTGATTGGAGGAGCAACCAAGGTGTAATGTTCCCAATTAGCTATTTCTACTTGGAACATTATAATTGCTCCATTTTTTAAATAAGAAATAGGAAACACAATAAAATATATCCCAGTGTGAAAAGGGATTGAGGTAGGAGGATAAAATAAATCCTCTTTAGTGTGAAGAGGAGAAAAATCAAGGAGCTAGCTATATTTGACCAAGTCAACAAAGTTATCACAAAGGGAGGGACAGCTACTAGGGCAGCGCAGTTTTGAAGGAGGAAACTTCTCAAGGAAGCTACATCACCAATGAGTGGGGCCTGCGATGGAGAAGCTCAAAAAGGATAAAAAGGAAGGGATAGCAGCAAAGGAATTCATTCATTCATACTTCTTGTTTTAGTCTCATGACTGATTGCAAGCTTCAGCTGTTTAGCTGGAGTTGCAGCACTGTTTAGTGCAAGGGTTCTCATGTGGGAATGTTATCTTTATCATTGATATAGCTGATTGGGAGAGCCAAGGAGGAGTTCTTGGGTTAAATTATCATCACCTATCTTGAGAAGATCCATCTTTTGACCTTGACAGCACAGTCACTTCCATTGAATGCATTATTTCTGCAGTAGCTGCAGTAGCTGGGGTTGTATCTATCCATTTGTGCTTATTTCAGAAGAGGAGGAGGTGATTTCCACTCTAGGAGATCTATTGAGAAAGGCCTAGGGCCAATTATTCTACTGGGTGTCCCTTTTAGATCATATCAGATATTTCTCAATACAGAGTTGCTGGGTACAACGTTATTTTCTACAGTGTTGTATCTTGTGTTGATATTTTGTCGAAAACCCTTGCCGGAGGGTCCCAATGTGTTTGCAAAAGAGGTAAATCCTCTCATTTCTGATTAAATAATGAATGAAAGCTTCATATATATGTTATTCCATCCATTTATGTAGTTTTCATGATTAAAATAACGCTATTGCTGCCTCCGGCATTTCTGTTTTATGAAGTACTGGGGTTATGATGCTTTTTAGCATATTTGAGTTGGGGAGATATGTTTAATGTAGCTAGAGTTATTTGTTTCTGATGCCATTCTATATTTAAGCTAATACAACATATTTTAGAGGATCCAAGCCCTAGACTACATTATTTTTTCACTTTTTTCCTTATACAGTGTCCTCATTGGAGATATTTCTGAAATTCCTGAAAAGGAACATTACAGTGGTATCAGAGCTCTTCTCTTGGCACAGCTTGTGGGGGGAGATTTATCTTCAGCATGGAAAAGGAAGACATCTCAAGACTCATACTTCAAACCCTGCAGAACATTGCAAGGGATATCAAGGAGATGAGGCATGAAGAGGACTCTTTAGAGTTTTGCCATAAGGCAAGCACCAGCACTGCAAATGGCATGGGAGATTCAACTGCATCACAACACTCCACCATGCCTTCATTTCTAACTGAAGGAGATAAGGAGGATAACTTGATGCAGGGATCATCCCTATAGCGCAATATGGTAGGGTTCTTCTTTCCCACATTTGATGGGACACCTAAGTGCACAGCAAAAGCATGGGTGGAGAAGTTGGACACATACTTCCAGCTCAACAAGGTTTCTGAGATAGAAGCCATCAAGATAGTTGTGTTGCACCTAGAAGGGGAAGCTCAAGATTGGTGGTTTCATGGACTGACCACACTTTGGCATCATCATATCACTTCATACTCAGCTTTCACCAAGAAGCTAGTGGAGAGGTTTGATCCAAGCGATCCAGAAGCCCAATTTTCCAAGATAACCAAGCTCAAGCAGGAGGGAGATCTTGAGGATTAAATTGCTGAGTATTTGCAACTTTCAGTGATGGTATCCAACCTCAATATGAGCAAGAAGGTATGCATGTTTTTTAATGGGATGGCTGAACCATTACAAGGGTTGTTCAAGTCTACCAAACCAACCACACTCCTTGAAGCTGTGGAGAAAGCTAGAGATCTACAACACATCTTGCCTAGGGAAAGAACCTTTTTGCAGCAAAAGACTCACTCAAGGCCAAGGGAGACCATCCCTACTTAGGATTTGGAGGGGAAATGTGTTACAGGGGAAACACATAATATCAGGACCTTCTCCAAGAAGGATGCCAGCGTTGTACAAACCATATAAGACTTTGCTCCAAGAGGAGGAGTTGTTGCAGCGTTAAGAGGAGTCCCAAAGTATCTGACCTTGAGAGTGAGAGGCACAATCAGGGGGAAAATAGTTTTTGTATTGATAGATAGTGGAGCCATTCATAATTTTATTGATGCACAGCTAGTACACAAGAGAGGAATTCCCATGGAGGAGTTTGAGGGATTTTCAGTTTTGGTCCCAGGAGCCATGACTCTGCAATGTGCCAAGTATGTTCCAGCACTAACCATTACTATGGGTACCTGTACATTGACAGACCACTTCTTTGTGTTAGATATTCCAAAAACCAATGTCATATTAGGAGTCCAGTGGTTAGTCACTCTTGGGAGAGTTGCCACTAACTGGAGAACCTTGGAGATGGAATGGACTGGAAGGGAGGATGGCCAGCAACACAGAATCAAGGGTATGAACACATATCCCCCTCAGGTTGTTTCAACATATAGGATGGAGGAATATCTGCATAGAGGAGATGTTGAATTGGTAGTGGAGCTGCATATATCTTAGGTGAAGGCCAAGGACTCACCGGTGCATCCATAGGTTCAATCTCTTTTGGACCGGTATTCTACAGTATTTGGGGATATCCCACTAGGGAGACCTCCTGAAGGAGGGTTTGAACACACCATTGAGTTGGAACAAGGGGTCCAAGTAGTGATCACCACTCCTTATAGGCATCCCAAGGCTTATAGGGATGAGAATGAAAGAGCTATCCAAGAGCTGATAGCACTAGGACACATCCGGCCTAGTACTAGTCCTTTTGCTTCCTCAGTGGTTTTGGTAAAGAAGAAAGATGGCACATTGAGGATATGCATTGATTATAGGGTCTTTAACAAGAAGACTATGAAAAACAGGTACCCTATACCCAGGATCGATGAATTCATGGATGAGTTAAGGGGATCCAAATACTTCTCCAAGATTGATTTGAGGTCTGGGTACCATCAAATCAAGGTGAGAGAGCAAGATATTCCCAAGAGAGCGTCCAGGTGTCACTATGGGAATTTTGAGTTCCTAGTAATGCCCTTTGGGTTGACTAATGCTCCAACAACTTTCCAATCCTGCATGAACCACATCTTCCGGGGTCATTTGAGAAATTTTGTATTGGTATTCTTTGATGACGTTCTTATCTACAGTCACACTTGGGAGGAGCACTTGTAGCATATTGAGACAGTCTTACATATCCTCAAGGAGCAGCAATTCTATGCCAAGCTCTCAAAATGTGAATTTGGCCTCACAAAGATGTTGTATTTGGGGCATATCATAGGAGTGGATGGAGTGAGGGTACATGAAGAGAAGATCCAGGCTATTAGAGATTGGCCTAAACCTAGGAATGTTATAGAACTTAGAGGGTTTGCGGGCATATGCACTTATTACCGAAAGTTTGTGAAAAAAATTTCACAATTAGTAGCACCACTCAAAAACTTGACAAAGAAGGGAGCTTTCCACTGGACACCTACAGCGCAAAGGACTTTTGATAAGCTCAAAGAGGTAATGAGTAGTTGTCCTGTTTTGGTTTTACCTGACTTTTCTCAACCTTTTGTGCTAGAATTTGATGCATCAGGTGAAGGTATTGGGGTAGTCTTAATGCAAGGAGGGCATCCTATAGCCTTTGAGAGCAGGAATTTGCTCCCTCATAAGAATTTATACCCCATATATGATAAAGAAATGTTGGCTATCATGCATGCATTAGCCAAATTATGGCAGTACTTGGTGGGAAATAAGTTCAAGATGAAGACTGATCACAACAGTCTTAGATTCTTCCTTGAACAGAAACAACTTCAGGAGAGACAATAGAAGTGGGTGAGAAAAATCCAAGCTTATGACTTTGACATAGAATATGTCAAGGGGAAGATCAATATAGTAGCTGATGCTCTATCCAGGAGGCCTACAACACTGTCCTTGAGGGGCATGGACACAGATTGGAAGGCTCAACTCTTAGTTGAGTACTCCAAATATGACTTTGCATGTGAGATACTTGATGGGGTGGTATCGGATGAAAGGTTTAGAGTAATGGATGAGGTTATCTATTACAAGGATTGGATCTACTTGGCTAAGAATTCTAAGCTCAAGGAGAAGATCTTATTGGCCTCACATGATTCACCACTTGCCGGGAATCAAGGTTTTGCAAAGACTTACAGATCTATCAGAGAGAGATTATCATGGAAGGGTCTCAAGGAGGATGTGCTCCGGCATGTCTTGGAATGCACCATTTTCCAATAGAATAAAGGAGAGCACACTTACCCTATTGGATTTTTGCAGCCACTACCTATTCCAGATGGGAAGTGGGAAAGTATCTCTATGGACTTCATCACCGGCTTACCTACAGTACAGGGTAAGGATTGTATCTTTGTTGTTGTTGATAGACTAACAAAGTACTCTCATTTCTTTGCGATTTCTACACATTATACTGCTTCATAGGTAGTTGAGCTCTTCTTCAGAGATGTATTTAGACTCCATGGTCTCCCTAGGACCATAGTGAGTGATCGGGACAGCCGCTTCATGGGTGGCTTTTGGTAGGAACTTTTCTGATTAGTGGGGACTGATTTTACTCCAAGTACTAGCTATCACTCCCAAACTGATGAGAAGACCGAGATAGTGAACAAGTGGCTAGAAGGCTACTTGAGGAACTATGTGGCAAGGCAACAGAAAGCTTGGCTGCATTGGCTCCACTTGGGAGAGTATTGTTACAACACTACTCACCATATTTCTATTGGCATGGCTCCATTCCAAGCCTTATATGGGTATGAGGCACTTTCATTTGCTGATATTATTTTTGGGGCAAGTAAAGCTCCAAGGGCAAGGGATTGGATTCAAGAGAACCAGGACATACTCAGGGCACTCAAAGACAACATTGCCACTACGCAGAACCAGTACAAGATGTATGCAGACCGTGGTCGGATAGAGAGACAGTTTGAGGTAGGATATCTTGTCTACCTAAATCTTCAGCCTTACAAACAGTCCACACTCAAGGTGAAGGGAGCTGAAAAGCTCAAACCACGTTTCTATGGGTCATACAGGGTGAACAAATGCATCGGTAAGGTAGCCTGTGAGCTGGAGCTTCCTAAGGGGAGAAATATCCACAATATCTTCCATGTCTCTTGCCTCAAGAAGGCCATTGGGAGGAATGTAGTTACCAACATGGAACTTCCTCCTATTTATGATGAGGGCCACTTGATCTTACAGCCAGAAGCAATCTTAGACATAAGGGAGAGGCAGTTGAGAAACAGAGTCATCAAGGAATATCTGATTCGATGGAGGAATCTACCAAATGAGGATGACACTTAGGAGGGAGAGAAGATCTTGCAGCATCCTTCTTTACTATTTCTTGTGGGCAAGAAAATTTTGAGCGGGGAGGACTATAATGTTCCCAATTAGCTATTGCTACTTGGAACATTATAATTGCTCCATTTTTTAAATAAGAAATAGGCAACATAATAAAATCTATCCCAGTGTGAAAAGGGATTGAGGGAGGAGGATGAAATAAAGCCTCTTTAGTGTGAAGAGGAGAAAAAGCAAGGAGCTAGCTATAGTTGACCAAGTCAACAACATTGTCACAAAGGGAGGGAAAACTACTAGGGCAGCGCAATTTTGAAGGAGGAAACTTCTCAAGGAAGCTACATCACCAATGAGTGGGGCCCGGGATGGATAAGCTCAAAAAGGATAAAAAGAAAGGGATAGAAGCAAAGGGATTCATTTATTCATACTTCTTGTTTCAGTCTCATGACTAATTGCAAGCTTCAGCTGTTTAGCCGGAGTTGCAGCACTGTTTAGTGCAAGGGTTCGCATGCGGGAATTTTATCTTTATCATTGATAAAGTTGATTGGGAGAGCAAAGGATGAGGTCTTGAGTTCAATTATCATCATCTATCTTGAGGAGAGCCATCCTTTGACCTTGATAGTGCAGTCACTTCAAGTGAATGCATTATTTCTGCAGTAGATGGGGTTGTATCTATCCATTTGTGCTTATTTCAAAAGAGGAGGAGGTGATTTCCACTCCAGGAGATCTATTGAGAAAGGCCTTGGGCCAATTCTTGTATTTTGTGTCCCTTTTAGATCATATTAGATATTTCTCAATATAGAGTTGCTAGGTACATCATTATTTTCTGCAGTGTTGTATCTTGTGTTGATATTTTGCCAGAAACCCTTGCCGAAGGGTCCCAATGTGTTTGTAAAAGAGGTAAATCCTCTCATTTATGATTATATAATGAATGAAAGCTTCAGATATATTTTATTCCATCCATTGATGTAGTTTTCATAATTAAAATAACACTTTTGCTGCCTCCAGCATTTCTGTTTTATGAAGTACTGGGGTTGTGATGCTTTTTAGCATATTTGAGTTGGGGAGATCTGTTTAATGTAGCTAGAGTTATTTTTTTCTGATGCCATTCTATATTTAAGCTACATACAACATATTTTATAGGATCCAAGCCCTGGATCTCATTATTTTTGCACTGGTTTCCTTATACAGTGTCCTCATTGGAGATATTGTTGAAATTCCTGAAAAGGAACATTACACAAGGGAATCCCAACACGAGTGAAAAAAATTTTTGATACCCCCTGGGTAATATTTCTCTCATTATAAATAATTGTAATTATTGAATGGTCCAGAGAGAGACACATATTCCATTGCTTGAGGAAGAATATTTCTCTAGGGAATGGTTGTTTTAAATGTCAGTATTGGTTATTTGAAATGGTATTAATGGTTTGGATGTGAAATAATTGTAACCAATAAGAAAAAGGATAGGCCCAAGTGGCCTTAGCCTCTAAAAGCAAGTAAGAAAGGATAAATCGTTCAGGATGGGAATGGTTTGCATTGTCCAAGGTAGGGACTGTGTGGAAATCTGGAAGAAGGATAGACGATTTCTCTGTTAGGGACATGAAAACACGTCAAAAAATGGAGAATGCACAGGGGTGGTATCTCTCACACTCTCACTCTCTCATTCAGGCATGCATGTGCAATGAAAGAGAACTGAAAGGAACACAAGTTGAAGAATCCTCTAAGAGAGGTTTGCTGGGTGAAATATTATAGAGAGTAGACGCTTTCCGAAGGGTTGAAGAACCCACTAGAAATATTGTTGTATTGATGAATCTACTTGATAGGAGCAAAGGGAATTTCGGGTACTTGTGGGGCTGGTGAATGACCATGTGTTTCCTTGGGAGTTGAATAGCACTAGTGCTTTCTCTACTTGTGAACCACCAATTAGAGAATGCCCCTATACTTATTGGTATCTTAGCCAACTAGTGAACCTTCCATTTTAAGTGGGAATATTCTCTTGAAGTTATGTTTCAATCTCTATCCTAGATCTCTATTATTACTCTATGATGATGTACTCTACTTGAGTAGTTGGTGGGTGAAGGTGATGTAGCCTTGGGACACCCTATTTTAGCTATGATACTGGTTAAAATGTACCATTGCCATTTTTTGTTTACAAGTGAAGGTTTAATGCTTCAATAATTGTTTGAATAATTGGTGGGTGAAGGTATTGTGGCTTTGGGACACTCTTTTTTAGCTAGAGCATCGGTTATTCCTATAAAATCACTCCACCTCCAGCTTTGGAATTTGGATCAGGGGTGAAAATCACAAGTAAGACTTGGTTACAATTGTCTACGATTAAGTGGAGAGCTGGAGTCCAACTTATGTTGTGCTTTTGATTATTATATCATTTTTTGTATTTGCACCAAAAAAATGGCATGCTAATGCTAAGGAGAATTTTTTCTTATAAATTCCATCTAATGCTATGTGGGTTGTAGGCCTGTAACGTTGCTAATATTAATTCTAAAATGTGTGATTCCTGCATGTGAATCAAGTGGGGACTAGGATCTCTTTTCTATCTATGGGATGCATCTTCCTGTAAGAATTTGGGCATTGGATGCTTTCTATTCACTTTCATGAGTTGTTGTATGTCTATTAATGGCTCCAAAGACCAACAGATATCTGAGATAAGATGGGTTTGATTTCTATGATGAGATCCATACATGATGAGACCCATACATCATATTCATCATAAAACACATTCATAATGAGCATATAAACAACAAAAATTACAAGCACATAACAACCACATAAGCCACATAATAACAAGAATATTTACCCATCAATACAGGAGGAAAGAGATATTATTTCCATAATAAAAATCAAACCAAGTCTGGGACTTCCATGTTCCACCCAATCATAGACATTGCGAAGCCAAATCTCTCTTCATTCAGTCACCCCTGTGCCATATTCCAAGCATGAATGTGGGATCTCATAAAAATCATCAATCAAAACCAAACCAGGGCTTCCAATGGCCAAACCACCTCAACCCATAACCAGTGATTCTACCTCACGGTTGGACATCACAACCATCACCAGATTGATCTCCACCCAAGTTGTCCAGAGCTCCAGATTGTTTGTTCCAACCAAGGCTCTAGGACTATTAACTCAGCCCATAATTGTTGCTAGGCTCCAGAGCATTTTCCCAACTAAGGTTCCAGGACTAGTAACTCAACCCACCAAGGGCTCCAGAGTGTTTTTCCAACCAAGGCCCCAAGAACTAATAACTCAACCCACAACTAAAGGAATATGAGAATTAACTAAAAAACAACCAATGAAATGAACCCACAACACCATGGTTATCTAGGAAATGGAAAGGCTTTGAAAATCTACTCTCAATATAGGAAATCCTCCATGCAATGAAATAACATAACCAAGCAACCAAATGCATATGTCATGAATGCCAAAACTAGTGATAAAAGCATACATGAAACTCGATAATTACAAATAGAGTTCGTTGTAGCTGCTGATCTCAATGTCCTATTGTGCTTTCTGGCTCTTCCTTTTCCTTCTCGCTCGAAAACTCCAAGTATGCCACACTCTCCAAGAGTGCTCTAAGAAAACTCTAAGTGTTGAAGAGTATGAGAGAGAGAGAGAATAGAATGATATCTCTAAAACTACAGTTAACAAAAGCCTTTAATTGATCCTCATAAGCCTTTTTATCGATGAGGCCTTTATTTTCTTCATTTTCCACTATTTTTCTTCATTTTCCTCATCACATGCAACTTGTGACCTTTCACCTCCCTTTTCTCCTATTTTCCATTATTTTCATAACTAAATGCAAATAAATTCGACTTTGCCTTTCCAAAACCTTAGCCATTTCCTTTTCCAATTTCCATAGCCATAATAAACCATGTGAACACCAGCACTAGGATGTTTTTCCCAACATTCAGCTTGGAATACGTATCCCATGACCTTGGTTATTATTTTTCCTTTATTAACTTTTATTGCATGGAATTTTCATGAGGGTTGTTATATAGATCCCTCGAAAACATTGGGAAACAAAATTGATTGAACAATACACAAGTTGGAGTGTTGAGAGGACATAGAGAACTTGGGAGGACATTCAATTATGGCTAAGGAGAATAGTAGAGCTCAACCAAGGTCTATGAAGAAAATTCGTGCATCCCTAATGTGAGCAGAGAATACGAGCTAGAGTGAACAATGACAAGGAGTTCTCATCTCGTGCATCATTAGAGGAAGATACATTGTGGAATTACATTTCTGAATATTTGTATTAACCCAGAAACTTAATGATATCGAGAAACACAACATAGAAGAAGAAAGGAGTTGAGCACAATAACTCAGAGGAAGCAACAAATAAGTTTCCTTGTTACACCATTAACACCTCTGAAGGTCCCTATGCACAGTGTCTTTGCTGGTGGGTGAAGGTGTTTGTACCTCTAGCAACTATATTTCAGCCAACAGATTTTGTTTTAAACCTTTGAGAAAATCCCTCACTCATGCTCTAGAATCTAGCTCAGGGGTGATTGGGCTGTAAGAAAGACCATAGTGCAACCCAGTCTAAGGTTGGGTGGAGAGTCGTAGGCTCAGACTAAGTTTCCCAACTTATACTCCCATATAAGTGTCTATTCTTTTTTTGGCATATGCCATGAGATTCTGGTTAATTTTAATGGTCTAATGTTTTGTTTATTGAATGTTTAAGCATTTCCTTCCTTACATGGTGATGATGGAAGATAGTTGTTAGTTCTCAGGTTGTTTTCTGAGAGCATAAAGAATTTCATGATGATTTATTAAGTTACTAACTATCCTAAAGATCTGATGTATAGTTTTCTCAATGAATGTTTGATATAGTTGATAATTGCAATAAATATCCATATTTCATTATTGAGTGAAATACTTGATTAAATAGACATTGTTTATGTATAAAAGGGATACTAAAGCTCTAGTTTTTGTAGCTGATTGAGTCTCTCCTATTGCCAGAATGGAAATAATGAGTGGAAATAGATTCCAGTAGGATTTCAATTGATAGGTTAACAATATGTCATTGAATATGTGATATGCTCTCCTTACTCTACAAGAAACTCCCTTGTCTCTAATTAAAATTGTCATGAAGTGCAACCTTTTGTTCTTATATTAGTGATAGATTTTTATGACACTGCCCATTAGAAACTTAAATACTAATGGGTATTATAGAACCAATGTATAATGAATGGCTTGAAAATTTGAACTATTCTAATGATTGGTCGCCTTTAGGACAAGTTGTGTGCCTTAATGGTACTTTGGAAAGGGCTAACTATAGTAATGGGTATCTAGAAATATACCCTTGTTCAATAAAAGAAAATTTATGACATGATTTTTAGTATTAAGCCTAGAAGCATTCATAGTTGAGACTAGGCAAAGGATATGAGGATAGCCTTTATGGATGACTTGTGTTCCTTTTGTGACAACATTACTATGTTGTCTCAATAAATGTGTGTGTGTGTAGAGAGATATATAGATATATTTTTATATACACTTCTTGAGACAACATAGTAATGTTGTCACAAAAGAAACTATATAAGTATAACTATATGGGATCCTACATGATCACCATTAGGAAATTTAACATCTAAATTATCTCTCAATGTAAGATTAGTCAGTTGACTAGAGGAGACCATTGTAAGTGCAAGGATTCCCTCTAATTTTTCCCAACCTGATCTTTATGGGGTTTTGTATCTATCCTGCAATTCTTAGGGGCCAAGGCTTTAAATTCCGAGTGAGTTTCATTGTAAGTGAGCCCAACTGAGCATCTTGTGGTATCGAAATACCATAACCTTGAGGCACGTTGTTTGTCCATGGAGTAAAATTCCTTCCCAACTGTAGGCTTTCGACCTATATTTCTTAGGTCAATGATCAAGAAGTGGGTATAGATTAGTTCCCAAGTTTCTAAAAACTCCCTACGGACCTTGTGGAGAGTATTCTAGACCATATAGGCTAAAAAATGGGGGGGTGGGGTAGGGGGGGTGTGCACTTGGAGATTCCATGTCAATTCAAGGATGACCTACAATCTCAAATGAATTCCACAAGTTGAAGTTAAGAACAAAGTAAGTAGTTAATAAGCGCGATATAAAAATCTCTATGCATTGTAAAACTCTACCATAATGATATGAATATATAATTGTCTACATATACTTAGATTTAGGCACAGTCGAGGGGTTGGAATCTGAATTTGCACCAAATACTGAGAATGATTTCGTGTATGTGTGCATTAGTAATTGGTGCAGAAACTCTATTTCTGCAACATCGTCCTTGTTCACATTCCAAAACATGTGACTAAGGGGGAAGTACTTTGAAGCTAACAGACCAGAGTGCCATATAAAATAACTGTGACAAAAATCATAGACTGGCAGAACCTTGGGAGTGGTGGATTACATTTCCACAAACCCTTGCGTTGAGTGGAAAGTATACAGGCACATATGACTTGGTGTTGGAGCACATTACGAACATATCAATATATAACACTTAGGTCCATTTTCCAATGGATAATGGGGATCCAATGCGAACGCCCCTCCTTTCCATACAATGACAGAGTAGGGCCCCTCCATACTGTCGATTCGGTGGGGCGAGTATTAGCAAGTCGTTCACATTATATGTATAGATATATCTATTCCCACGTAGGGATGTATAGTTAGGAATTTATAATATATGTATGCATCCATGAACATCATGTTGAGTGGTGGAAGGTTGTGGGCCTACAAATAAGGAATATTATAACATATAATATTATACATGGGTTTTGGCTTGTATGTTAAATAATTTCCATATATAAGCCTAATGTCTAATATAGATTATGGAGGACTAAACTCTTATAATGAATATATGAATCATACATCAGTGACTTATGTAACACGATTACATGGAACAAAGGGAAGGTGGCACACACCACTTAACCTATCCTAGAGTGATGAGGCATTAAGGTGGTATGCCATGTGGCACCACATGGGTTCCGCGTGGCATGACATAGGGGAAAATCTATACCAACATAACATCTGGTTCTAAAACCCAAACAGGGTAAAGTTTTATATCCCTAGAATCATCTTGATGAGATGATTGAAATGATGTAACCCGTCGCTAGATTTGACAAGTTAATAAGAATGAAGGAAAATAATACATATATATATATATATATATATATATACCCCATTCTCATGACTACACATTGAGAGTCAAGATAGCATAGTAACCACCTTTGTTTAATGGGTTGAATAAGAGGGTGTTTTACAAGAGGTCTCGTCTCCCAATACCCAACCTCCTCATTGCTTGAAGGTTGATACACCATAGGCATGTAACAAGGATTTTTCCATCCACCGATGGATATATCATGATCCGTCAACATTGGGGGGTTTGTGCAACGATTACTTGATGGATTTCCTAACATACAGAGCTCGATCTCATGAAAACTCAATAAAATGCATCCCAATACTCCATAGGAATTTAATAAAAGCTACTCCATCAACTAAAAAATGTTTACCAGGGTCCGTCAGTATTAGGGACCTGGTAAATGCTACGACATGGTTTATACTCTAATGCTCCAACATCCCAATAAGTCAATACACCAATACTTTGAAGGTTGGTCACATAAGGCCCAATAGTTGATTCTTGATAACAAATTGTGGAATGATAGACTGATCTCCATTAACTGATAGATGTATTTGGATTTTTTAATATCAAAGGTTCACGATATAAGATCATTCAATTTATTCTTGACACATGACTCCCAATATCCTGAAAACCCAATACTCTACCTCTAAAGTTAAGTGTCTTATGGCTAAGCACTTGGTCAGAGTCCCTTATCATACCATATGAACATGAGTTGTGGCTAAAGCCTCAAATATCTAAATTTCTACAACCTATGATAGGAAATCCTTGAAATTCAAGGGGCCATCCCCAAATTTTTGTAACTTTTGAAACACTTCTGAAGCTTGTTTCAAAAGTCTAAAAATGATTATTATGGGGCAAAGACATGCCTAGAAGACTTATAAAGACTAAGAAATATTATCTATCCTATGAAGGCATCCCAAAACAATGTCCCCAACTTAACATCTTCTCAAAAAGCTAAGATATGGTCAATGACCAAATCCACAATTTCACGTAGATAAAATGAGATACTCTTACTCCTTGAGTACTACAATTTCAAACTTTCCACCTCAAATGATTATAAATGAATAGGATAGTGTCCTAAATTATCTCTAGAGTAACAAAGTTCCCTTAATAAAAGAATAACCCTCAAGTCTTCACATCAAGATAAAGATGTAGTCATTTTCATTACTATCCCACAACTAGCTTGGGAAATGTTATTCAAATTATTGAATACATAAAGAGATGGGTCAAATAGTCAAATAAAATTTAATTCGACAATTTATTTTAATTAGTACAAAAAAACTTTAACGTTAACAAAGCCCAACTCATTCCTTCTCTTACAAACCCATTTATTCAAAGTGTTAAAACTTGGCTATAATATTATTTGTAACATACCCAGTAGCCTTAAAGCTGTTGGAGCTGGGATCCTTGTGAATTAAGCAAGCAAGGAAAGACGTCGAAAATCAAGGAATGGAGCGTGCAACGCAGAGTCTATTTTGAGTCACAAGGGCTTTGGGGTGGGTCAAATCCCCTTATTATCTAATGGGATGGGATATTTTGTGAACGTTGGACTCTGCCCATGGTTTTGGACCATGGTATTGTAAATTCCAAATCTATATAAGGAGTCTATATAGAATTCATAGGAAGGAAACTAGAAGTTGAATGATGCATTTAGATGTAAGATTGATTTGAGTTAAAGTGTTTCTTTGGGTTAGAGGAAAAGGTTGTTGTAGCTATGTGCACGAATACCTTAGGAAGTCTGTGCACGAAAAGGTTGCTATAGCTATGATTATTTACTTTGTTTAATGCAAAAATAAGTAAGATCAAGCAACCTGTCGGTAAGTTCAACAGATGTGTTGAACATCACTATTATTACTAATAGATTTGGCCTGTGAAGCTATGTTAAGAAGGAAAAGCCCTAAACCCACAATCTAGTTTCCCTTTGGATGTAGAAACCTGGTTGCCGAAAGGGCCGATAATAGTGGGTTTTGTTGGACTGTGCAGTAAATTTGAACCTGGGTCTTGGCCCCATCAACCCAAAAAATGGTTCCTTTTCCCAGACCAAGATCTGACTAAGGGATAACTGGATGTGGAATCTGTCTCAGGAAGAGATTGAAAATTGGGTTGATTGAAGAGAACGTGAATTTTTTGTGCAAGAAAACAGAAGTATGTGCATCTCTACTGAACATTTACTACAAAATAATATATATACGGATCAATATGAGATATTTTTCGCATCATTTTCTTGTGAGATGTATGAGTGGATATCAAGACTAGCAGCACAAGTGGATTATTTCAATAATAGACCCATTGCATAGACCTCAGAGCTGATTGAGAAGCTGAAAAGGACTAATAACAGGATCGCGAGGGATGTTGATTATTGGACAGAAAATATCCTTGGAGGGTTCATCAATTAGTTCATGATGGAGACATCTGTGTATTATATCGAAGTAGAGCACAAGCTCTTTAGAAACCCTAGAGGTAAGTAACTAAATTCACTGAAGTTCTGGATTAAAATACTATTGTGTGAAAAGGTTATATTACAGATGCACTCAAATTGATGGTTGAAGAAAAAGAACCTGGTTCTATAAGAAGTGGTAAGAGATTCATAACAAGCTAGTGTACTTACATTGAAAGTGAATATAGATGACTCTTTGAATTTAAAAAAGGAGAAAGAAACCTTGCTACTCTGTGAAGTTGTCGTTGAGATATGAAATTTAGTGAAGTGCTAAGGAAATTCACCAACCCTCCACCCCCATCATCACTCCATCACATTATTTCCATCCACCTCCACCTCCATCTCCCCCATTCACCATGGACCAACCTCCAAAAATGCATGTTTTCAAGGGAACAGATGGTCCTAAATAGTTCTGATTTGTGGTAGAAGCGATATGGAGTTTGCAGAATGTTACAGATGAAAACATGAAGAAAGCATAGTTGATTGCAAAGTAGCAAGACGAAGCAATGTCCTAGTAGATGAAATATGTTATGATGAATGGAAATGCTTCTTTGGCTGAGACTAAGACCGCATTGAATGTTGAATTCAAGAAACCAAAGTTGCAATCCCAATGTATCACAAAGATCAAATAAATTAAGCAGTTGAATACCGAGTCTGTATGGGAGGTAGACCAGAGATTTAACACGTTGTTGAGCCAAATTAGTTTCAATATCTCAAACGAACATCATATAGAATGGTTCATTGCTTCGTTGTTGCCTCATCTCAGGCTCCCATTGTCTCAGTAGAACATTGCAACTCATGCATAAGCACTGGAGACTGTGATGAAGCTTGAAGCATCGTCCGTAGCTAATACAAGTATAGGAGTGCAACAGATTCAAACTCAGTTGGTGATCTTTCATATGGAGCTCTAGGATCTAAATAAGGGAAGGGAGGTTTCCAAAGATGAGAACGAAGGTTTGGTGTATCAAATGCAAAGTAGAGGGTCATTATAAAGAACATTGCCCTGTTTGTAGAGACTATTTAAACATTGGGATGTTGAGTACATTGAAGCCTGGACCGAGTGCAAGGCCAAGTGTAGGGCCTAGTGTATGGTGTAACCTCTGTGAAGTTATAGGCCAATATTCCACATAATTTTTTCATCTATTGCATAAATTTGTTAGATCACTAAAGAAATTGTTCTGTAAATTTTGCAGTTATATAGGGAATGAAAAACATTGTAAGAGATATGACTTGATGATGCAGAACAATCCTAGTGAATATCATATGCAGGTAGAAGGGTGCGAAGCTTCAAGTGTTCCGATCGCGCGAGGAGGTTTCCTTGGCCAAGGGAGTGGCTAAGGAGGAGGCACAGGTCATGGGCGCATAAATATCATATGCTACAACTACGGACATACTAGACATTTTGCAAGGGATTTTTAGAATCCCACAACAAGTTCCTGTAAGTATTGTTGAGAATTTGGTCATGAAATTGAAGAGTGTCCTATTTTTTTACCTAAAGTGTAGGAGAATCATGACCAACAACTAGCGCAAAAATATCTAAATGATGAGGGATGAACCGCACCAAGCCAATCCAAGCATTAACATAGTAATGCGTAGTGGTGTGAACATTGAAGGAGATTTCATGGAAGGAATAAAGGTTGTGACAGAGACATGGGTCATGAAGGCTAAGGATAAAAATGTTGGCTTCAATGTGCAATGTGAGAAAGAGACATACATGGAAGCAAGGAAAATGTTTATGACTCCTAAAGCTTTTCCACCTACCATGCATAGACAAGTGTTTCCATTGGAGAACAAGCCTAAGGAGAAGATCGAAGTAAAGGAAGTGGATCAATCTATCTTGGCATCCTTCTTGTAGATATGTATGAAATTACTAAGGGACAAGAGGGTTGTAGAAGGGCTGCAAGAACGAATAGATAACTGCGATGGTAAGGAAAGGCCGCAGTTGGAACAATGCGCAGTAGAAAAAGTATACAATAACAAGAAGAGAATTGGCCGAGAGATGCACTTGACTGCGCAGATCAAAGATTATGAGATGGATCAAGTCATTTTGGATCTAGGATCATATGCCAATGTTCTGCCAAAGCAGACATGGGGGTAGATGGGAAGGCCTAAGCTGCGATGGTCGCCAATTCAGTTATGGATGGAAAATCCATTGAAGATCATTCCTATGGGGCGATTGCAGGGGATTAGCGTAGATATTGATGGCGCTGATGTGTTGGTCGACTTTGAAGTGATTGAGATCGTCGATGACAGTAACCCATATGCTACGTTGTTGGGGTTTGATTGGGCTTATGACATGGACGTTATAATAAACATGAAGAAGAGGTAGATGATCTTTTAACAGAATGTTTCCCAGGTTTCTATGCCATTAGATCCTTCCAAGGGTGTGTGCTATACAGAGCCTGTCCAACTTGAGTATGGGGATGCTGAGATTGATCAGATATATAAGGTTACTACGAAGCATGAAGAATGTATTAATCCCACAGCATATGGTAGTATATGTTGGGAGCATGAGAGTTTGTACATTTCTGATTCAGATGAGGAGTTGGAGTACTAGAAGAATCACTTGCATGAGGTAACTACTAAGCGTTGTAACAGGGTTACCAAACTTCTATGCTATGTCAGATGAAAAGTACGTGACTTACCTTTTTATGATGTCACGGGGAATTTTGTCTTGTTTCTGGAAGAATTTGAGCAAAAGGTACCTGAAGAACAGAGGTATGAAGTTTTGGACATCTCTTTGAGGTCTACCCCAACCCGATGGTGGGGCACGCACAAGGCAAGTTTTAAAGGATGGAAGGAGTTTTGCAAGATGATGAGGTTGATATTTGGTCAAGTAAACACGAAGATATTGGCGAGGTATGATGTCCAGACAGATCCACACAAGCACTTGGCTCGCTGGACTAAATCTTTGGGCACCGAACCTCAGAAAGAATGGGTTCACATGTTCTTTGATTCCTTAGAGACGATACCTCAACAATGGCATCTATAAACGGAGCTACGCCATGGAACTGTGGATTGGAATGAGATGATGGAAGGATTCTTATTAACATATATATTTACTGATGGGTGGGAAGGAATTAATGTGACTCTTCAATAAAGGAAAGCAATAGTACTTCGCATTACTAAGGAGCCAAGGACGTTGGTTCAGATAGAGTGGATAGACCCAACCAACAAGCTTGTGTTGGGGGAGGAGATATATAGTTGTCGAGGTTAATAGAGGCAGACAGAGTATGGTGAAGGATGGATTTAGCACAGTCGAAGTACCTTGTAGAGAGGTATTTCGAGTACAGTTGGAGGTTATTGCACCTAGAGAGACAGGATTGTGCCGCAGGGCCGAGCCTCGCGGAGTTATCCCAGAAAGTGACAGTTGGAAGAGTAAAAGTGGATTGGAGTAAGAAGAAACATTTAATAGGCATATCTGGCCAAATCCGTCACCAAATCAGCATTTATGAGGAGTGTCTAAGGGTGATGATGAGGATGGTCATGGAGAAATAGCTCGATCTCCAAGAGCACCAGGCTGAGGCAACACAACAACACAAGCTAGAGGAGGCTATCTCCAAAGCGTGCAATGAGCTACTAGAGCTTGAAATTTAGGCTGCAAAAACGCCTGAGGAAAAGTGGCTAAGTTGGCCACTCTTTTCACAGACTCAAAGGCCAAAGTTGATGAAGTTTGGATAGAAATGGAAATGAAAATCGTTGAGCTACAACTACAATTGCAGCCTGCCACTCTCCTAGATGTTAGAGAGAAACACATCGTAGAGCTGAAAGAAACCACACAATAGGCGGAGTCCTACATATAGGAGTGTGTAGATATCTTTGGAGAAGTTCTCAATATATGGACCTCACTACAAGAGGATCCTCAGGTGAAAAAGTTACAGGCCGAAGTGCGTGAGAAGCAGGAACAACTGGATTAGATTAAGGTCATTACTAAGACCTTAGCACCAACACAACATCTTACCCATCTTCAAGAGGGTAAATTATTATAGGAATAGTTTGATGAACTACATAGGAAGGAGTAAATACTTACCGATAGGCTGAAACTATGGGAAGTTGCGGCCAACCAACTCTCCCAAATAACAGAAAAGAAGTTGAAGGAAATTTTCACAGCGCAGCGAGGATTCAAGCAGAAGGAAGCTAAGAAGGTTTCAAAGATATTACTCGGCAAAGTTAAGAAATTTGAAAAGAAATGCGCCTAATAAGTTCCCTAGTTGAAGAATGCCTTGAGTGACATCATAGCCAAGATTGATGATGCACCACTATTGTGACTCAAGACGCATCACAATTTTGTGTTGGGGGCCTATTGGAGCTGGGATCCCCACGAATTAAGCAATCAAGGAAAGCATTCGCAGATAAATGAGCGAAGCATGCAACGCGGAGTCTATTTTGAGTCACAGGGGCTTTGGGGTGGGTTAAAGCCCCTTATTATGTAATGGGATGGGATATTTTGTGAACGTCGGACTCCGCCCATGGTTTTTGACCATGGTATTGTAAATTCCAAATCTATATAGGGATTCTATATAGAAGTCATAGGAAGGAAAGTAGAAGTTCAATGATGCACTTAGATGTAATATTTCTTTGAGTCAAAGTTTGTCTTTGGGTTAGAGGAAAAGGATCCTACACCTGTGTGCACAGAGACCTTAGGAAGTTTGTAGCTATGTGTGCAGACCCCTGCAGTTATGTGCATAGGGTGGAAAGTGGATCTTTCTATTAATGAAAGAACTATTGAGAAATATCTGAGTTATATTGATGTGTTTTTCTTTTACTTACTATTTCGGAATATTTATACTGAAAAAGGATTTGATCTATAACTGAGTAGTGTAGTCTTGTATATGATTATTTACTTTTTTAATGCAAGAATAAGTAAAATTGAGTAGCCTGTGAGTAATTTCAACATATGTGTTGAACCTCATTGTTATTATTGATAGGTCTGGCATGTGAAGCTCTATTAAGAAGGAAAAGCCCTAAATCCATAGTATAGTGTCCCTCTAGTTGAAGAAATCTAGTTCTAGCATCCCCCTATATTGCCTCGAGTGAGACTTCGGTCTGCACAAGCAGATCATTGCCGAAAGGGATGGTAATAGTGATTTTTTTTGGACTGTGTAGTCACTTTGAATCTAGGTCTAGGCCCCATCAACCCAACAAATTCCTATTTAAGGATGTGGGGTATCCGAAATGACATCAATGGTCACCTTAAGGAAGTGGGGTTGTCAAAATTATTCTTTCTTCAACCACCACAAATATCATTTTTGAGACCACCATCGTCTTTTTCTCATCAAAAGAGTTTCAATAATATAAATTTCGTCCAATTCCAAGCTCTGGACACAAAATTGTGCCCATTTGAAAATATGTACCCTAAGTGCCACGTCAACATCCATACCATTTCCATATGTTAGAAACATGATAGTCCCTATTCCTACATGTCACCATTATACAATTCCATGTCATCCTAACATGTAGATGACATGTGGCACTTCCCTTCCACGTGTCACCACCATACAAAGCCACATCAGAACCTACCACACCAACATGCTGCAATGTATTGCCACGTCAAAACCTTATTGAATCCAACAATATCTAGAGGGAAGTTCGATAGAAAAGGTCTGAACCTCCGGATACCCAAAATTCCTAAAATTTTATTGCCCCAAGGCTTGAAAACCTGACCAGTCAATGGCCAATAGTTTAAAGGATAATATACCATATAAAATTGTTGGGAAAGTTATTGTTATTCAAAATACATATCAGGTTTTCTTAATACAAAGGTTGGTTTGAAATCCCACTTATCTTGATCACCTGAAATCCCAAGACCTGATACCCAACCTCTTGACCACTTGAAGGTTGATACACCATATGGATTTGATAGGGATTTCTTCATCCATCAATAGGTGTATCACAATTTATCAGTATCGAGGGGTTTATGTGAGGGTTACTCGATGGAGCTCCCAACACTTGGGGCCCAATCTCCTAAAAGCCCGATAGCATGGCTCCTGATACTCCATAGACACTTGATGAGAACTTTTCTATTGAGCGATAGGAATTTATCAAGATCTGTTAGTATCAGGAAGTTGGTTCAACGTTGTGACATGGTTAATATCGCAATATCCCAATATTTTAATGAAGGTAAACCAATACTTCAAATTAAATATAAAGAGTGAAATTGTTTATTAAAAAACTACATATAAAAATTTTAAAACCTATACATAACAAAATTATGGGTGTAAGGGGTGGAAAAACCTTTTGAAGAAAGTTGTACAGTGTGAAACTCTTTAACGATAGTGAATCTAGACTCAAAATTAAATATTAATTACATTGAAGGAATTATTTAACGAGACAGATCCCAATGGACCTTTGTCATCTATCAAAGGCCACTCCTAATTAGCCACACATTTTTTAAACTGACCAACCTTTCACTGTCAGTTTCCCATTGTAGCATACTGTCATTTCTTAAGGGTGGGGCATGGTTGGAGGTCTAGTTATTGGATGAAATTTTTGACTTGTTGAAATAAGAGGCAAAGTATACCCACACACATTTTTATATGCTTCGTTGTATATTCCATATCGAGTTGTGTAAGATACACTGAGTGATATTAACCAATGTTGAATCAGGTGAGGGTTGGCACTCAAAATGAAAATACCGCATAAAATTTGTTATGACGAGTCTAGAGGCTACCTACAATATGGGAAGCTTAGTTCGGGTTGAAATCTGAAGGTGAAATCAATTACTTCATATGGAATTTTATCACGAGAAGACATGAACCTACACTTCAAACAATATACCCTGAACCATATTAATTTTTTTGAGATAGTGTTCTAGGCTTCAGTTTTGTTTACTGCCACTATTTGTCCTCCTTGATATTCCACAACCAAGTAGGTTGCTAATTTCATCAATTTTAACTAGATCTACATCCTATCCTTGGAAAATCAAAAATTAAAATCTAATTAAGAATAAACAAATACAGTTTTTGATTGGAGGAGAAACCAAGGGAATCACAAGGTCCAACACGAGTGCAACAAAATTGTGATATCCCCTAGGTAATATTTCTCTCGTTGTAAATAATTGTAATTATTGAATGGTCGAGAGAGGGACACATATTCCATTTCTTGAGGAAGAATATTTATTGAAGGAATGGTTGTTTTAAATCTCAGTACTGGTTAGTTGAAATGGTATTAATGGGTTGACTTTGTAATAAGTGTAACCAATAAGAAAAAGGATAGGCCTGAGTGTCCTTAGTTTCTAAAAACAAGTAAGAAAGGATAAATCGTTTAGGATGTGAATGGGTTGCATTCTCCAAGGCAGGGAATGTGTGGAAACCTGGGAGAAGGATATGTGATTGCTCTGTTAGGTCCATGAAAACAAGTCAGCAACATGGAGAATACACAATGGGGGGAGACTCTCGCAATCTCACTCTTGCATTCAACCATGCATATGCAATGGAAGAGAACTGAAAGGAACACAAGTTGAAGAATCCTCTAAGAGGGGTTTTCTGGGTGAAATATTATAGAGAGAAGAGGCTTCCGAAGGGCTAATAACCCACTAGAAATATTTTGTATTCATGAATTTACCTTATGGGAGAAAAGGGAATTTTGGGTAGTTGTGGGGTTGGTGAACGACCATGTGCTACCTTGGGGGTTGAATAGCACTGGTGCTTTCACTACAAGTGAACCACCGATTAGAGAATGCCCTTGTAATTCTCGGTAGCTTAGGCAACTAGTGAAACTTTCATTTTAAGTGGGAATTCTTCTCCTGAAGTCGTGTTTCACTCTCTATGCTACTATCTCTATTGTTACTCTCTAATGATGTACTCTAATTGAATAGCTGGTGGGTGAAGGCGGTGTAGCCTTGGGACAACCTATTTTAGTTGTGATACTGGTTAAAACATACCATTGGCATTGGTTGTTCACAAGTGAAGGTTCAATGGTTCATTGATTGTTTGATAATTGGTGGGTAAAGGTAGTGTGGCTTTGGGAAAGTCTATTTCAGATAGAGAGTTGGTTATTCCTCTAAAATCACTCCACCTCCAGCTTTGGAATTTGGCTCGAGGGTGAAAATTGTAGGTAAGGCTTGGCTGCAACTGTCTATGTTTAGGTGGAGAGTTGGAGTCACATTTATGTTGTGCTTATGACTATTATATCATTTTTTTTATTTGCATCAACACAAAGGCATGCTAAGGAGAATTTGTTCTTATAAATTACATCTAATGTTATGTGGGCTATAGGCCTGTAGCGATGTTAATTTTAATGCTAAAATATGTGATTCATGCACATGAATCGAGTGGGGAATAGGATCTTTTGTCTATCTATGGAATGCATTTTCCTATAATAATTTGGGTATTAGATGCTTTTTGTTCGCTTACATGAGTTGTTTTATGCCTATTAATGGCCCTAGAGAAAAATTAATATATGAGAAAAGATGGGTTTGATTTCTATTTTATTAATGTTTGTCTAAGAGTCTCATCAGCCTCTCGGTCTCGAAGAGCTTACAAATTGACTAATGAGCCTCAATGATTATAAATGGTCAAATCCCTATTATTTTTATAGTCCTGCTTACAAAATTGGGTATTATGCCTTGTTCATTATTCAATATTATGAGGGATAATACCATAAGACACTTCGGAAACCCTTAATGGACATGCTCAAGCTTTGGTGCAAGTCTATACATTTGTAGAACCACCGTGGTCGAGCCATGGTTTATCTCTTCATAAAGGGCTTTATGTGGATTCTATACAACTTGAGTAATGAAAAGAACCAGCGTGGCCTCGACCAAGTATGTGTAACTATGCACATAGGAGGATTTTATTTAGCCTCTCGTAATCCAAACACATTCCATTATTGTGGAAGATAACGCATAGGAGGAGCCTTCATGTATATCCTCATTGATAATAAGTTCCCTCACTCTAGTCCCCATGTCTAGGCATATAGCCATGGATTATGACCTAGAGTGAACACTCACACAATGAATAGTTGATATTGATCTAAAGAGATCAACGGAGGAGAGGAAACCTGTGATTACGTAAGCCTAGAGGTTACACACTGGAAGCTTGCAAATGGTTGCACAAGAGAAAGGTTGAGTTGATAAGTACCAGGCTAGCGTAGCAGGGCCGGTAGTGAAGAGTGCGCTAGGATGATTTTAAGGTCATACATTGGCCAATAGGAGAACTATTTTTCATGAAACGAGGGCTCGTCACGAGGCTGAGAAGTATTAAATGGGACCCTATTAGATGGGAAACATTGTGGCAGTCGATGGGTATATATTTGTCTCAAAGTCTATCTCTTGGCGGTAAGGAGGCGTAGAATTAATGAGAGAGTAGGGATGACTCCTTATCAGGATGTTGTGGTAGGAGCAAGGGCCACTCGAGCTGAAAAATGGTAGCATTGATGAAGCAAAGGTGTGGACCTACTAGGACATGTAAGCTCGAAGGTTGAACCCTGATAGTTCAGTGAAGGAGAAAATTTAAAAGGGCGCACAATGATGAAAGTTGGGACACCATGGAATACACATGAGCTCGCTTGGTCATTTATTGGTGCAAGGATAGACCCAATGACATGTCAAATTAGAAGGCCCACCCCAGATCTATTCGTGGAGGTGAAAATTATTAAGGGTTGGGGTAATGCACCTGGGTAACGGATTGTTTTCCAACTATTGACGGCCCATCAATTGTTATATACATATATTTGTATATTAACATGTGCCTGGCGGTATAAGAAAAAAAAATATATAAATAATTATAAGCATGGATTTTGAAGAGTATTACCATGAACAGGTCAACGACCAATATATATTTTCCAGGTGTCACTAGCAAGTCAACTAAGGTAGCCACGTGGGTGTCACGTGGTAAGGTTGAGGACATGGTGCTTTTTTATTCGTCACAAATTCAAATGGTCATACCTTTTGATCTAGAGTTTATATTGAAGTAAAATTTTATATCATAGGAATTATCTTAATGAGATGACCACAACGGTGATTTCCATTTGAGGCTGAAGCTAGTAAAAAAGGATCGAATTATTTAGACCCCATTTCCATGACGATGCCTTGGATCTTGGGTCAACATGGTAACTATTTCCTTCTAACCATTATTTTGGTGGGGATTAGGAGGGGGTGTGTTACAAAGTGATATTAGAGCATCCAGGTTCAACACTTGGATTGGATGGGCTTTATCATGGGAAAGTGACATCATAATTCCTGTATAAGGGGTTTCATAATTATTTTTAGCAAATTAACTAAACTAATGTTTAGTTGTTAAAAGTCATTTTGTGATTGATTGATTGTGTGTATGATTTAATTATGTAGTATAGCACTGCATGTGTGTTCTTTTGGCATCTTCAAGGTTTGGACGATCTATTTTTGTGACCATTGGTTCTTCTTATGTTCATAGTTATACATGACTACCTGCATGGGTTGTGCATAATTTTTGAAATTGTGTACTTTTACAAACTTGGAATAGGTATGCATGTCAATCATTATATGGCATGAGGTATTTTGGAAATTCCTTAGAAATTCCTGTGTTGCTTGTATTTCATGCTGTCCTACTAATTGTATAGGTATGTGTTTTGTGTACATGCATTAGATGGGCTATCCCATCACCCATTTAACTAAATATGTACTATATAAAATTAAACAATGAATAAATGATTGTTTGTAGGTGCAGGTATTGTGTTGCATTCTCCTTAGCAATGCAAAAAATATAAGAATATGATGTATGTTAATGTGGCATGTAGTGTCCTAAGTGACTATATGGAGTCGTAGGTGTTATAATTGTTGGTCGTAATAAGGAGGCCAAAAATTTCTAAAACATTTTAACAATTGATGAAAAAATTGATAATGATTGTCTAGTGAAGAGGTTGAATATAATTACTCTATTAATATGGATCATAGAAGGAATCCTAACCTTGAAATTGCATGATGATGATGATGATGATGATGATATATATATATATATAATTCTATGGATGTGTGAATATATATGTGGTAATAATCCTATGGATGTGTGAACAACTACAAGACTGTGTGTTGACTTGACTTGGTAAGATCACAACTGGCATATGTATTTTTATTTAATTAATAAACTACTAGTTGAGTGTGTTTGGAAACACATGGGAGGAATAGAAGACTTGAGGGCTCAATTCAGGGAATTGGAAAATGAGCTCAGAATCTCCAAGGCAGAGATAAAGAAACTTAATTGGCAACAACAAGAATTTGTTGAGTGGAGCTTTGAACTGCAAAATTATTTGCAAGAACTGGCATATCAAACTAACTCCTCAAAAAGTGAAAAAAAAAACATTGGCAGGAAGAGGCATTTTGAGGCCGAAAATGAGAATATTATATTTCCCTGTTAGTATTGTATAGAAAAGCATCTGAGAAATTATTCTCCTCCCAAGCAGAAAAAAAATGAAAATAGCCCCTGTGAGTCAGAGGGACACGAATTGACGATGCAGGATGCCAAGAAGGAGGATGGGCAATTCCCTCAAGCTCCTTGATATATATATATATATAATCACACATGTCATGAAAATATCCCTTACAAAATATTGGGGAAATGTAAGACTTCAAGGTTGTTGTGAACCTTGTAAAGAAGTCTTGAACTAATTTTTGGTATATGAATTTACACATGTATATATGCATATGCCCACTTATAATATGGATGAAAGCGCCATGAACTCTGGACTTCTAGGGATTGTTTTATTTTTATACTTATGTGTTTTGGTTTTAATTTTATCGATTTCATGGATTGATATCATTTGATTATACATTTGTGCATGGCCATGGTGTTTTTTCTATGGTTTTATTTTATGATTGATGTTGTGGATTTAATTTATACAATGTTTCCCTTTGTTCCCTCTTGAATTTGTCTTTGATTTCATTATTTATTTTATTTTATGATTGGGGGCCTCGAGGCAAGTTGGTTGGGGTGGCAAGAAGCCACAGGAGGCTCTGGTAGAGGGTCGATGGGGACCAACAGAACAATAAAAATTAAAAGGAGCCTATGCATAATCCATGAGCGTAAATGAAATGAGTAAGTTCGGGAAGGGGCAGTGCTTGGATGGCATGAAAAATAACATGCTGGTGGTGGGTAGATGGGTCAGAAAAAGACCATCGCAGGAATAACTTGAAACATGACTCCTAAAATGACAACACGCATAAATGAGGAAATTTACATGGTTGGAATTTGGTTGTGTATACAATTCTAGCTAAAATAACAGCTGAGAGCATTGGTGTTAACAACAAGTCAAAGGGTAAAGGGAGAAATTCAAAAAAAAAAAAATAATTCCTTTAGACACAAGCAATTGTTGTCAAAATTTCATGCATATTTGCATAAAAGCATGGAGTTCTCTAAAATATTATTCTAATTGACCTAAATTAACATGTATTGATATCCAAATGGGAATGTTGGTCCTTGAGATAATGGAAAATGATATGGCAGTCATGAGAATGGCTTAAAGGAGGTTCTCGTGACCTTAACCCAATTTACATTCATAAATTTATGATATTTTCATGGTCATGTCAGTGGTTATATACATATATAAATGCCATTGTGATTGGCAGGTTATTGTCTTTGTCATTCTTGTGAAAGAATGATGGATCATGCTTATGCATTTAGCATGTGAATGGAAGACAAGTTTGTGATTATCAATTATAAGAGGAATCAATTGGGAAAATAGTATCCCTTGTTGATTATGACTTTAATATCATATGCATATAATTCTTATATTCTACCCATGTTTATATTATGAATAGGGGATGTTGAAGGATATATCAGTAGAAGGAAAGCAGTGTGATCTATAACATACTGGGACAAGCATGGATAAACCACAGATCCTAGTTTTGGATTATGGATGTACATGGTGAAGCTTGGGAAAGACATTAGAGGTAGTGTTACATGGTGTTTGTGGATGAATATAGTGTGATTTATGGATTTTCAATAATTTTGTGTACATATCATATTGTTCCATGTGTGTTGTGTATGTGTTGTGTTGTATCGTGTGTGTATGTGTATGTACTATATTGTACATTGTGTATACGTGCATTTGTTATGTTATGTGTTTGGGACAGCCAGGTATGGGACTGTTTGGGCCCATGTATTGTGTAATGTGGTTAGGATAGGCATGTATGGGACTATATGGGCTTGTGTTGATTAGGATAGGCATATTTTCCAAAATGGGGATTGCCCGAGCCTATGAAAGTGTGGGATATACCTATATTAATGTCGACAAAAAGATTACTTGGTTTGGTAATGACTCCCTATTTGGTAGTGCCCATATTCGTGGGGGAGTGATTGGGCTTATTTATATTTAATTTTTACTAAGTGCTTGCCTTGGGGCCAATGGAACACATAGTAAAATTTAAATCAAGGAGAAGAGAAGGCACTAGGTGTTTTTCGGGTTTGGAAATCAAACCAGTATGTGTACGTGGTCAAAGAGAAGAGAAGGCATTGGGTGCTTGTCGGGTTTGTAAATCAATCCAGTGTGTATACATGGTCAAAGAGAATAAAAGGCACTATTTTCTTTCCAGGTTTGGTAATCGATCCAATATGAGTACATGATCAGAGAGAAGAGAAGGCCTTGGGTGCTTTCCAGGTTTGGCAATTGATCTAGTGTGTGTACAAGAAAGGAATAGGCCATTGTATGCTTACAGGTTGATAAAACCAATCTAGTGTGTGTAAATAAATAAGCAAAGAGTAATTCAAATATGAGTATCAATATTCCATTAATTTCATGAATTTCTAAATTATGAACATAAATTGATATGTTGATTTATGGTGGTTTATTTTATGAGCTAACTTGGTTCGTCTTGATACGATGCAAAATAAAATCACAAGTTTCATTTCATGGACAAGATGCTAAGGAGGTATGATTTAAATTATTGTAATTCCTTATGATGATTCTCATGGAGAATTGTGTGTCCTAATGTAGGAAAGCATGGAAATTTCCCAATTGGGTGAATGGAATTGGCTACAAAGTGAATGAAAACAACTTGAAGATATTAGAGTGTGTAGTGGCACATTGATTAAAAGATTTCAAGAATAGGAAATTGGTACCCAATAATGTCCATTGATTTCAATGAAGCATACCATGATTGGTATAAATTTGTTGAGGCAAATAATTTCCTTGGTTATGAGACCCTTATCATGTAAGGAAACCTTGCTAAGGAATGGATTTCCCAAGGGACTGGGAAGTAACGAAGGGGATGCCTCAACTTGGAAGGCAAGTGACTGCATGGAAGAGGGGGGGGGGGGGGGGGGGTGTGGGGTGGGTGAACAGATTTCTCAAGGGACTGGGAAGCAGAGAATGGAAGGGAAGAAGGTAAATTTGGTTTTTGGTCATGAGCATAGATGATTGAAATTAGAAACACATTTGGGGTGTTCCCATAAACAATGAGCCAAGAACTGTTCATGGAAGGAACAAGGATCACAAGATAACAACACTAGACATTGGAGGCAAGCAAATCTCTAGAGAAGAGGAACAAATAAAAGTTGGATTGAGCTAAAAGCACGAAAATATTTCAAAAAGGGTCATTGGTAGATGGATGAATTAAAAAAGAAATGTTTATCAAGTAATTGGGTGAGCTATTGTGCATATAAAATTTTAAAAGTTGAATTGAATTGTGTATATAAAGCACCATGACCAGCAATATTGGTCTAAAAGCATTTTTTGTTGTATATGGTTATTGAATGATGAGGATGGTGTTCCCCCCCAAGGGAGAGGAGATTTTGATATCCCCTGGTTAATATTTCTCTCATTGTAAATAATCATAATTATTAAATGGACGAGAGAGGGACACATATTTCATTGCTTGAGGAAATCGTTGTTTTAAATCTTGGTTAGTTGAAATGGTCTTAATGGGCTAACTATGAAATAAGTGTAACCAACAAGAAAAAGGATAGGCCCATGTGTCTTTAGCCTCTAACAATAAGCATAAAAGGATGAAGTATTCAAGATGGGAATGGATTGCACTATCCAAGGGAGGGGTTGCATGGAAACCTAGGAGAAGGATAGATGGTTGGTCTGTGAGGGGCATGAAAAAAAGTCAACAACAAGGAGAACACATAGGGGGACTCTCTGGCACTCTTACTTTCTCATTTGGGCATGCATGCACAATGAAAGAGAATCGAAAAGAATTTAAATTGAAGAATCATATAAGACAAGTTTTTTGGGTGAAATATTACATAGAGAGGAGGGTTGTCGAAGGGTTGAAGAACCCATTAGGAATATTTTTGGATTAGTGAATCTACCTGATGGGAGAAAAGGGAATTTTGGGTGCTTATGGGGCTGGTGAACCACCATGTGTTGATTTTGGGGCTGAATAACACTAACGCTCGCTCGATTGGTGAACCACCAAAGGTAGGATGTATAT